>JBAMJV010014236.1:0-24310 GCA_037951105.1 Echinarachnius parma
GTATAATTAATTTACTGGCAAATACAAATACATATCTCATTTTTAAGTCATATTTTAACAACAGACGTAACTACAGTTAAAGATACAGAGTCATCTGGAAAACTGGAGACTGTGCCCGAAAAACTACAAGAACAGGTAAGACCATCATCTCTCGATCCATCATTATTGGCATTTGTAGATACATCATTGTAAACATAAACAAACACAGTGTGCAGTATTCCCCCCCCCCCCCCCCCTATTGAACACATTTGGATGGCAAACATATAGTTTTGTCCCCCCGCCCCCCGAAACACACCCGAATTATTCCGAAGAAAAAGAAGACAATCGACTCTGGATATAATGATTCAATCTAAATAATAATAGGCCTACTGGGAAACGTCCCGCATAAAAAAACAAATGAAATGTACGCTCGTATAACATGAGGGACAAAAACAATTTTTTTTTTTACTAATGAATGATTATACAATTTCGGCCAGTAAACGGCCTCCTGATTGATATATTTTCAAAATTAGAAAACTATCAATCTATTGACAGACATCGACAACGGTTGTATTTTTAAATGTTCTTCCACACATTACATGCAACGCACACGCAATCGATGTATGAAGGATTCGTTGCCGTCTAGATAAATAGTTCCGGCAAATCTTTACAATTAGGCTCTCTATACGTAATTTTTCCTCAATAAAAGAATTTAGTAGTGATTTTCCATGAATTCAATCAATTTTGGGGTAATTAGTAAATATCTAATTGTCCTTGGAACGCCCCTTTTAAATCGCCAAAATGTGACGTCATCTAAACAACGGACTAATGAACTAAATTCTGTACATGACGTAGGCCAATGAATTATCAATCACATGTCAATCACGCTGCCGATTCTGGACCCTAAATGGGGCGTAAACTGGCTGCTAAGTGGGATTTGCCATCAGAAAAATTAGTCTAAAATCACTACTGTGTTTATTTTCATGGAGTTTTTTCAGCAGACATAGTTTACAAGTCATCAACTATGGAATAAGTGCCAAAGTACGTTGTATTCTTTAGTTCCTTTAATTTCAAAAGCCGCTAAATTGTATTGCACTTATATTATCAATTAAATTTTTATTCAAAATGGACTTAGCGCCTTTTGAAGTTAAGCTCTTTATTATGACCCTCTCAACCGATTGTTTTCTTCACATGTCATCCTTGCAGGAAAAACCTACCGAATCGTCGGGAATTAATGAAGCCAATGAACCAAAAGATAAGGTAGGACGTTTTCATTGTAATGGATACCGCGTAATTAAAACTTAAATTGCATGGTGTGCAACGGTGCATTCAAATATAATTAAGTACTCTATGATACAAACAAAAACTAAGTAACAATTCAGATAACACGAACAGTGCAGTTGTTCCCTAAATCAATTGCTTGCCCCATAACCCTAAAAAGACCGAGCTATTTAAGGTATTTCTACGGCGGGGGGGGGGGGGGGGGGGCTAATATGCCCCGCCCCCCCCCCCCCCCCCCCCCCAATAAAAAAATAAAAGAACGGCCGATTGCCGCGAAAAATTGCACGCATGTCAAGTGAAATACTATGGTAATTTCAATTAGATGAAACAATACATTAATTTGCAAATTTATGGTAATTTATGCAAATAGGGTCATGAAATGCATATTTTGTACACATAATTCATATATTCGTGATAGTTTAATAATAGTTTTCACTACATGATAATATTCTTTAGTAGCCCATTTTGATACAACAAAACAATTTGGAAGAGCCAGGTTATTCTTTATGTTCTCTATTGTTTTCATTGTTTCTTATGTATTTTTTAAAAACTGTTATTGTTGTTGTTGTTTTATTTTGTTTCGAAGTATAATTGAACTATTTTGACCCCCAAAACAAATAGCTAAAATGAACACGAGACCAATGAACCAATGATATATCTCCTTTTAGAAAAACTGATATTTCCATATGTTTTGTTTATAAATCATGAAAATTAGACAATTTCGAGCTGACATGCATGACAAAATGTCCAATTTTCAAAAACATTTGTTTTGAAAGATTCACAAGACTCGAAAAAGAAGTCATTAAGCGGCGGGGCGTCATCCTGGAGGGGGCGGGGGCTTAATATCCCCTGGTCTTATTAGGGTTAACTACGTAAAATATGATTTAATTGTATTGTGTTTTAAATGTATACAAATTTTATAATTTATTGGAATTCAAAGTTACGTGCAGACATTTTCCACGATGAAATAATTTATTTTCATTTTTTGACTGATTACATTTTATGAATCGCGAATCCACATCTGTATAGTGCAGCTGAATTCTAGCCGGATTAAGTACAGGCTCTATGGCAGAATCTCACCAGCAAATTACAAACTCCTCAGATTACCGACTCGAAATAGGGTAGAGTACGAAGTCCGATATAAAGTAAACCCCCATGACATTGTAGGGTCGGTTATTTGTAACTATAGATGTACCTATATTCCATTTTATGTCATATTACGGAACGAATTGAACTGTTTCTAGTATGCACAACGCAGCAATGGTTGCTGAGTCGCATTCAATATTCTCTCCATAATGTTCCTTTATTTGACAGCCCCGGATTCCAATGTAGCCAGGCCCGAGCAACTTACGCCACTTCCTCCCCATAAGAAGGTCACAGTGCCTGCCAATATCGTGAATCGGGTTCAGGAAATAGAGTCTGGTAAACATACAATTAAAGAAGAAAACCCGGAACTCCGTATATGGGACTTTGCCGGACAGGACGTGTTCTATACGACTCATCAGGTACAAAGAGACACAAACAGTATATTATATTTCATGATAAATTTCTATTCGTTCTTATGCAAGACTAAGTTTTATAGCAAGTACAAGCATTCATCTTGCTAATATTCATCACTGATCATTGATAGCATAAGCATGATAGCATAACCATGCTAAACAAGTTACATTGTTGAATATGTGTTATACCTGACAGTTATTGATTCAATCAAGACATATTTCTCAATAATGTTTATTTGAAGTAAATGCAGTCACCCATTGTTAAACAAAAGTAAATAGATCACTACATCTGCGTCGATTTGTCTTTATTTCAGGTCTTCCTAACATGGAGAGCAGTATACATCATTGCCTTTGATCTGAGCAGGGATTTAGATTCTGTCATTCCATCAGAAAGCAGAGATGAAACGGTGAGCTTAATACAATCGGCGGCAATAATTTACTACTTTGCGCATTATAATCATTTCGTTGTTACGATACGTTCTTACTCACTTCGAAGCTTGGATAACGGTTACTCCGCAAACAAATAAACTGGACACTTGCATAACACAAAATATTTCATATTCAAATTCGGTAGTGGAATAAAATCCAAATGAAATCATTCATGCACGGTCATTAACCACAGCAAGGTCGGTTTTCAAAAATAGCAAAAATGGAACATCCACTCAACCATATACATGTTATGACATGGCATATTTTTGCATTACAAATGTGACCTTTTCTATCTTCCTCTCAATAAAAAGTATAAAAGAAAAATTGTGAACGTTATAGGTTTTATTTGTATCCAAAGGTAACAAAATGGGGAATTCCACGCCAAATGATTATTAGTCGAACCACAGTTGTGCCCTTATTTCAGCATGAACAATGATTTAAATTATTTTCAAGAATTCTACCGAAGTCCAAAGATCTTCAAAACCTGATGTCACCCTTGGTTAAGCAGGGGCAGTCTATAAATAGGACATTTATCTAGGTAACTATGGTTTAAATTTCAGGGGACAAATGAAACAGACAAGCTTCATGCCTCTAATTTAGACCAGTATGATGATGCTCTCATAACCTAGCCCTGTTTTATTGACAAATTTGTATTTTCAGAGTTTGTTCATAACAATAAAGTTTTAAAATGTCATAATTTACTTGCCCCGCACATCTCGCCTAATGTCATTTCAGTCGAATGGTGTGGTTCTCCATTGTTTTTGCTATTTTTGAAAACAGACTTTGGTATTCTTAATAGGCCATGGTATTTCATGCATGAACGATTACACCTTTATTGTATACCCTTCATGTTGAGACTAAATTTCCGTTAAAGGGGAAGTTTAGTTTTGGTAGAGAGGGCGCTGCACATCACAATTTTTTTGTGAGGTAATGAAAAACTGAGTGTCGAATTTGAGAGAACATGCACTTTTAATGGCAGAATAAACTGTATTTGGTCCAAATCGACCCACAAACGGCTGAAATATCAATAAATGTATCTGATCTTATAATTATTTGGGGCCCAAATAATTAACGGTTTTTTCAAAAAATTAAAAAAATGCTTCCACTTTCTCAAAAAATTTCGAAAGTGTTATTTAAGTAGTTGTTGATGTTCTCTCGATAAAATCAGTCTGGTAATAAAACATCACATGCATTATTGTCTATGGAAAATGGTTGAAACTGACGCCTTTAAAAAAGCGCCCTCTCGTGATCAAAAAGGCTCTTTTTGAATGATAACATGCTTTTTACTTAGTCATTTTGCAAGTTTGTATACTTTTCGAGCATAGTGGAGTTATTACTATTAGTTTTGAAGGTTATTGTCCAGGTTTGGTTACTAAAGTTCAGCCTTACCAAAACTAAACTACCCCTTTATTTTGATATATCATAATGTACACTTTATCGTACATTAATATGAAATATTTCAACTGATACAAGTGTCGAGTTTCTTTTTTTGCGGAGTATATTTTAATGTTGTTCATAATATTTATCAACTCACAGGCCAAGTGTCACTCCAAACCAGAACTTACGTGTCTGCAATTCATCAACTTCTGGTTGTACTCTATCTTCGCTTACGCTAAAGCACCTAGTTCAGACGAAGCCAAGGAAGATTCATCAAAGACCGATCAGGAGACTCCACCAATCTTTATTGTTGGCACACATCGGGGAGGTCTGAAAGGAAATGCCGATCAAAAAAAGAAACAGGTTAGCAGTTTCCTTATTTTGTATATTTTTGGAGAACTAAAAAATCATCTTATTGATCAAATTTTTAGCACTTGTACTATTATATGTAATGTATGAACATAATTTGTATGCCTCCGCAACGAAGTATGTTTTCGGGTTGTCCGTCCGTCCGTCCGTACGTCCCGTTCTCGTGATCGCGTTATCTCAAAAAACGATTGACGGATTCTCACTAAACTTAAAACAAGTATGTATCTTGAAGCGCCAATGAACTGATTAGATGTTGGGGTCATGAGGTCAAAGGTCACAGGGCTCAAAATATATGCAAAAATCTTAAAGGGGACCACCAGGCAAATAACAACAGATAATTATATGTTTTGGTACCGTTTTGTGATATCAAATAGATACCCACCATTTCGCAAAGTGTTGTGTAACTCATAAACAAAGCAATTAATTACCACCACTTACGGAACCACTATTATTTCCTGGTTCCTTACGCGCCAAACATTTGCGAGTGCGCCAATGCGATTCACGCGTAAGTTTGGAGACAATAGAATCCCGGACGATTCGTTCGCTCTGGACAAAGTAGTCTCGTACATGCAGACCCACGAACGCATGCTTTAGAATGATGCGTTTTCCAAATATATATTTTTTTCCTGGAAACATATTTTTGTGAACTTATTGATGGAATGGACTACTAAAGATATGTTACCTTTCATTTATAAGAATATTATGTTGGGTTGATGGTACCCTTTAAGAAGTGATCAATGGAATTTCACTATACTTGGTACATGTATGTATCATGAGGTGACTAATAACTGGTTGGATTTTGGGGTCATGAGGTCAAAGGTCGAAGGTCGCAAGGCACAATATATATGCTAAATTAGCTTGTACTTGAACAATCTCAAGAACTAAATGTCATATTTCAATCAAACTCGGTACCTGTATAGATCCTAGGAAGTCATTGTAGCCATCATATTTGGGGTCATGAGGTCAAAGGTCAAGTTTACATTACTCATTATGCCAAAATAGCTTATAATTGCAATATCTCAAAAACCAGTTGACAAACAACCATTAAACTTGGTACCTACAATGTATTTGTACCTTGTAATTTTTACTATTAACATTGAGTTGAAGAATTAATTCAGTGCATGTTAATTTGGGCTTGATATAAATCACGCAATGGCGGCGTCATAATTATCAACTGCGCGCAGTCGAAGATCCATCTATAGTTCTCTTAGACATGTTAAAGGTTACAGGATGCTAAACCGCGGTTTGCCACATTTATAAAGCCAGTGCCCACTACATAACACTGAACAAGAGTGTATTTGAACCACGAGCAAGTCGTTCGCAAGAAGGCACCGCGCATATGATTTACGAATCCTAAACACATGTGATAGATATTTAACGTGATGTTTTAATTTCAATCCAGTATATTGTAAAACGATTTTGTTGAGTGCCATCTATTTATATGTCTATATTGAATGTCTTACACATGTAGATCAAAGAAAAATTCCAGAAGATCCGTGACTCGGTTGTAACGGGGCGACCATACGCATGCCATGTGATTCCATGGTTCTATGCCATTGAAAACAGCCTTGAAGATTCCGATACAGATTCCGATACAGAGGTAGGGTAAACCACATAAAACACAACCACGGCCGTAAATTAATGGGGTGGAGTATATTTCTACAACTCTTCCACTTGGGGAGAGTACATATGTTCCAAACAACTTCCCTTTTTTGTCCACCTTCTAGTGATTTCATTCTCATTTTCTTAATCAATACTTAGATATGGTCTGGGATCATCCATTCATAGTATGCTAATCAAAATGTGTATGTACTTGACAAGTGAACAAACAAAAATCGCTTGGAGATATCAAAATGATTGCATCAGAATGAAATGATATTAAATTTGTTTGAATTTTCTTTTTTAATTTTGGAGATAATGATGATTGAATAAACAGGGTTCCTTAAATTCGAAATGAATGGGAAAAGGTGACAAAATTTGACACTAGGTAAGCATAAGTCACTTTCTATGAAACTATCACCATATCATAAAAGAGAAACGTACAATGATATTGGGATATGACAGAATTGTCAGATATTAATGTTTGAAAAATGTATGAAGTTTATGGATCACTTTGAATTACAGCTCACTGAGTCTGCACCTAATGTATATTGTGTATTAAATAACAGGCTGTGGTTTGTTTTGTGATTTCACGTACCTATGTCAACGAAATTAATAGTTAATATTTAGCTGACGTAAGATCATTATCCTTAATTGATTGTTTTTACCATTTTTGGTGTAATTACTCCACTAGCTGAATAACCTGCGGCTGCATATTGAGAAGGTGTCGAAGAAGGAACCATACATGGGTGAGGAGATTCCTATCGGATGGCTGCGGTTTGAGGAGATGTTAACATCTGTTGATCAGAACCATGCAACACTAGATGAGGTATAGTAAGAATTGCAGCCTGACTTCATAGGTTAACAAAAAGGGGGTGTACCCATTCTGTTGCGATTAATACTTGACTGCATCCATTCATTGGCGTAGCGAGGGGGGCTGCTGGGCCCGCATGACCCCCCCCCCCCCCCTTCAGACAGGCATGTATTGCTTGCTTGCACGCTTGTTTACATTTACCGGGAGTTTACATTTGGGGGCTATGTGCGTTGATACATTTCCAAGCTTCAGGGGGTTCCGCCCTCTTTCTAGTGGAGAGTAGTCATTATCTTAGTTGACGTAGGACATGCATAGGCGTACCTTTTTTTGACCCCAAAATTATTGTTTTGGGGGTTTGAACCCCCCCCCCTTTCAAATTGTAAATGGTTTCGAGACCAAGTTTTAGCGGTCTCGACCGTCATTTTCGATGGTCTCGGCCTCGAAAAGTGCAAAAAACCTGGTCTCGGCCTCGAAAAGTGCGGAAACCGTGGTCTTGGCCTCAAAAATGTTGAAAAACCGTGGTCTTGGCCTCGAAAATGTCGAAAACTTTTGGTCTCGGCTTCGAAAATTTGCTACAACTACCCCCCCCCCCCCCCCCGACAGCTAAAAAAATAACATTACTAAAGACACTGACCATACATTCCTGGTCATATCCCTACCCCTACCTTTGATTTATTTTTTTTTTTCTTAAGGAAAATATACTTTCAATAAAAGGATACTTGAATTATTTGTGTGTTACATGATAAATTTATGCAGAGTGAAAGCCCAATCATTTTATTCGCAGTGCACGCGACATATGGCACTCCTGATTGGTTAAACGTAGGGTACGAGAAAGAAGAGAGAAGGAAAAACCAACAGAAAATTCGATGAAAATGGGCCGGTCGTGTGCAGTACAATGGCAACACATTTTTTTTTTCCGGCGTGCAGCGCAGCGCAGCCCGCTAGCATTCGTATATAATATTCTGCAACCTCGGGTGTTTATATATTACCCTTCCAAACGCAATATCATATATAACGCGAATATACCCATACAATAATATTGAAATAAATGGCAATTTCAAATGTTAAATTGCTAAAAATTTCAAGCTCGCTCCGCTCGCATTCGTCTATATTCTACAACCTCGGGTGTTTATATATTACCCTTCAAAACGCAATATCATAACACATATCACGAATATACCCATACAATAATATTTAAACAAATGTCAATTGTTGATGTTAAATTGCTAACATTTTCAAGCTCGCTCCGCTCGCAGTCGCATATGGGCCATTCTTTGAAAAGTGAAACTTTTTCGGAAAAATTGAAGTTTTATTTTTCTGTAGTTTTGTTTCATTTTTGGAATGATCCATGTGTAAAGTTTCATGAAATACATGATTTGAAGTTTAAAATGAAACTTTTTTACTCATTTGCATAAATTTACATATTTCAATATTTTTATAATAATCATAATTCAGAAAATAATCAAGATATCAAAAGGATAATTAGCAAGCTCATTCTTCTCACTTTCCTGTACAGGCTGATACCAACTTTTTAAAAATTCGACCTTTCATTTTTGTCTAAACCCGATATTATACAATTCCCATTTTTCCATTCATATTGTACATGTCACACACGTGACCACCCCAAAATGTCACACACGTGACCAGACGTTGCCACATAATTAAGTACTATAAAAAACAACGGTTTGATATCATTCTCATTCATTGCTATTGTTGTACTTACAAATGTATAGTACTTCTCTGGTAATAAGATGAACATTATAGCAATTCATATTTTAAAGAATTTTCCAAATGAAATTTAGTTATGAAAAAAGCGCTCCGTGCGAAGTCACACACGTGACCCATGCCATTTGACCTCTGACATTGAGTTACGTAATCCTTATAAAATCTTTTGTGTTAAGTTTGAAAGACTACAACATATTCAAGTCACATATGAAGTAAAAATCATTATAGTCTCATACTTACTGAAATATAAGCATCCCATTTCAAAATTTGTCATGTTTTGGGTCACACACGTGACCAAGAATGGCCCATATATAATATTTCATAACCTCGGGTGTTTATATATTACCCTTAATAACGCCATATCATAAGTCATAGACGAATATACCCATACAATAATATTGAAACAAATGGCAATTATCCGATGTAAAATTGCTAAAATGTTCAAGCTCGCTACGCTCGCATTCGTATATATATATTATTCTACAACCTCTGGTGCTTATATATTACCCTTCAAAACGAAATATCATAACACATAACACGAATATACCCATACAATAATATTGAAACAAATGGCAATTTCCGATGTTAAATTGCAACAATTTTCAAGCTCGCTCCGCTCGCATTCGTAAATATATAATATTCTACAATCTCGGGTGTTTATATATTACCCTTCAAAACGCAATATCATTACACATAACACGAATATACCCATACAATAATATTGAAACAAATGGCAATTTCCGATGTTAAATTGCTAAAATTAAATTGCTAAAAATTGCTCCGCTCGCTCGCATTATTCATATTTATGCAAAATTACCTTAAAATAATTGAAGACTATTCACTGTTTTTCTATCATTTGAAAACTTAAGAATTTCACCTCCGATATGCACCTTATTCTAGTGTAAAAATTGCCAAAGCTCCCTGGTGTGGGACACCCCCCTCGCACACCCTCCCCCGCTCGTTCGCTTCATTCCGGCGCTCAGGCGCTTCGCGACCTCAAAGTATACACATTCGCCCCCCCTTAGAAAATACCCTGGCGCCACCCCTGCATTCTCCAGATTCTGCAAGACTTTGTGGAGCCCTAACTACCTAACCTGCAGATGCGTGACCCGGAAGTTTGAATCGGTAATAACCCGCATGCGCAGATTGTAATTACGAACTGGCTTAGTGGTTACTAAAAATATTAGCCACCCCAATAAAAATCAACTTCCGCCACGCATGGTGATGCCAGGCTTAGTTGGTGTTACTTGTATGTCTACAGTATTGTTTTGTTTGATAGAAATTTAAACGGGAAAGACATTTTTTGTTTCTTATATACTTTATTCTCTCTCCTTTTAATTCGGATGAATGGTAAAGAAAAGGCAAAGATGGATACAAATATACCCAACAAAGTATGCACCAAATCCCACCATTTTATCATAAAAATTGCAAAAGCTCCACAACGTTGGAGGGGGCACTCTCCCCTCCCACACCCTGCCCCCCTCCGTCGATTCGCCCCCTCGCGTCGTGGGGTCATCCATAATTTGTTTTTTGGGCCCCCCCCCCTTGGAAAATCCTGTGTCCACCACTGCCCCCGGTTTATGTTCACTTGGTCTAATCTCAGTTGATCTACTTCCCATTTGGTCTACTACCTGATGCCTCCAAAACCCTAACCCTAACCCTAACCCTTACACTAACCCTAACCCTAATCTACAACCCTAACCATAATCATAATCCATAATCATAATCATAATTAAGCCGCCAGATTCATAATTTTCTAGTAGACCAAATGGGAATAGACCAAATGGTTGTAGACCAAGTGGCAATTTACCCTGCCCCCCCCCCCCCCCCCCCCCCCCCCGCTTACATGATTCACAACCACTTGGTCTTGGTCTCGGTCTGGAAAATTGTGGACCGGACCTGGTGTCTCGGTCTCGAAAATGTAGAAAATTCACGGTCTCGGCTGCGAACATTTTCTAAGAATACCCCCCCCCCCCCCCCCCCGCTTAGAAGTTTCTCAACCACTTGGTCTTGGTCTCGGCCTTGAAAGTTGTGGACCCCCCCCCCCCCCCTCCCCCCTTTAAAAAAAATCCTAGGTACGCCACTGAGGACATGCATGTATACAGTTTCAGGGTGTCTAAGTTGAAATTGTATATTCAGTAATTGCTATATCATTGTACAATTCGACAGTAAGTAATTATTAGCTATGATACGGATAGCGTAATAGTAGAGCAGATAAGTGTAATAATCGTTCAAAGTTTGATACAAGCAAGAGACTCGGTATGTAAGCTACCTAAGGGACACTTTTCAGGAAAAAAACACTTAGACAAGCGAAATTCCAAGATGGCGGCAATTTTCCAAGATGGCCGCCAAAAGGCTACTTTTTGATATAAAAATTGACTGAGTTGGCCGATTTTAATAATCTTGGTGTCGTTATATATGTTAACTGTTATGCTGAAAACGATGAAGATACATACGGACCCATATGATGGCCGCCAAAAAGTTTCTTTTTGATAAACAAAATTGACTGTGTTGGCCGATTTGTATAATCTTGGTGTCGCTTGATACGTTTCTTGATATGCTGAAAACGATGGAGATACATACGGACCCATATTATGGCCAACATCTCAGATGGCCGCCATTTTCAAAAATGGCCGCCAAAGAGCTACTTTTTGATATACAAATTTACTGAATTGGCTGATTTTGATAATCTTGGAGTCGATTTAAATGTTAATAGATATATTCGAAACGATTGTAATACAAACGAGGCAATATAATGGCAAAAATCCAAGATGACTGCCACTTACCAAAATGACCGCCAAGGCTTTTTTTGTGTATAAAAGTTAGCTGAGTTTGCCG
Source organism: Echinarachnius parma (assembly GCA_037951105.1). Classification (NCBI taxonomy): domain Eukaryota; kingdom Metazoa; phylum Echinodermata; class Echinoidea; order Clypeasteroida; family Echinarachniidae; genus Echinarachnius; species Echinarachnius parma. The sequence goes on from JBAMJV010014236.1 coordinate 11,911, forward strand.
ATTTTTATAATGTTGATGTCAATTTATATGTGACCGGATATGCTCAAAACGATTATGATACATATAGACATAATTATAGACATTTTTAAAGACGGTTGCCAAAAAGCATTTTTCAAAATTTTCTAAAAGTGACTGAGTTGGCTAATTCTAATATTATTATTTGTTCTAATTCAAAGGTTTTTGACGAGCTGAAAACGATTTTCAATCAAACGGATACAATTAATAGTAAAATAGAACATGGTGGCCATTTTCCAAGATAGCGTAGCTAAGGGATAAAGGATTGATTAGCTATCTTTCAGTAGGGAAATCATGATTTCACTTGTTCATGTTTAGTAAAGGCTTCTACCTTACAGGAAATATTGCCCTAAAATGTGTTTCCTCCCCCCCCCCCCCCCCCCCTCCCCATCATTGGTAGTCCTCTGGTTATGCATCTGGACTTTTGAGATGAATGAGTGACAATAATTGCGCGATTTTAATCATTATGAACGCGCTAAGGATCCTTATACAGTTTTGTTTACAATATTTTGAAATCGATTGTGCTACGCACAAACCTACAATGGCGTAACTAAAGGAAAGGGGAAATATTGCCCCCCTTTCTGTGAAGAACTGATTTCACCCGCTCATCTGCCCTCCAAAGATATCTTTGCTATCCTGTGCATCGTCTCATCCCCCATTCTGGATAAATGCTGGCTTTGCCCTGGATCTTTGTATATCAGCTGAAAATCAATCAATTGTTCAAAACAAATTTCAACGCGCTTTTCCCCAACCTCCCGGTAAGCATGTCCAAATCTCCCTCTCAGTACCCTCCCGACCCCGATTAGGCTCATAGCTTGAGACTGGCCACGCCATGGTCCTTTTACGATATATACTTAAACATTATCTTGTAAGCGTTTGGTATGTTATTTGCTTCTCAGTAACGATTCAGTTTGGACTGTAAGTATCATTTAGTATACATTGACTCGGACACTAGTTACCCAGCTATCACCTTATGGATCCAAGTATGTTAGTCTCTAAAAGATGGAATAGCCCAGTCCAGACTCATCATTTCATCCAGTTTGATGACCATTCAGGGAGTAAAGGTAAACTGCTTATTAGACCAAACACCATGAGCAAGTAGTGCAAGCTCAGTCCCACTTCAATAAGAGAATGTGCAAGCAATTGAACGTATCCCAGGAAATGGATGAACCCCTAAAACAAAGAAATATGCAATACACTGAGGATCTATAATACGCTCATATGATGTTGCTAAACTATTATATCATTTGTACAACTAGAGCATGCTTCTGGAATGGTTAAAAGGCATGGGTAAGGGGTGTAATTATTATAAACATCTCTACAGTTTTGTTTGTGGTAAATAGAGCGTTCCATGGCGTAGCTAGTATTAAGCCATAAGCCAACTGAGGAGGGGTCGGAAGGTAATTTAATCTGAACTTGTGAATTGATCTGGGTTTATAAAATGCTGTTTTATGCATACTGTACATGAATTCCCAATACATTATTAATTTGCTTATATCAAGGGGGCAAGGGGATTGGACGGTCCTGGATGAGGTAAAGAGATCAATCCGGGTAAGGAAATAACAATCAGGGAGTAGCCTATCCAAATATCAAGAACAAAAGACATTTTATGATGTCTGTACCGAAGAAGGGGTTATATCCGGGTGGGGGAGGGGGGGGGGGGGGGGGGGGGGTGGCGGGGGGCACTCAAATTTTTCGTCAATTTTTTTCTGATGAGGGTGTGCCTCCTGGAACTCTGGAATGGGGGTCTTTAGAGCTGACTATTATGGTCTTTAGAGCTTAAAACAAAACCTGAAACGGTAGTTACGGGGCCTAAGGAGCAGACTAAAACTACAAAGTACATGGACTTGGAGCTACCAAAGACCTAGGGAAACCCCCATATGGTGGTCTAAGGAGCTAACTATATAGAAGAAGAAGAATTCGCTTGGCTCTTACTACCTGGCCAATTACTGCCGGGGGTCTATGGAGCGGCAATTTTTTAAAATCGGGTATCTTGAGAGCGGCAATCGTGTGTGAAAACGGGGGTCTTTTAACGGCACATTCCCGTCTTACATATACATGAGTGCCCCCGGGGGTTATATGTGACCTTACACCACAAAACGACCAATAAGTCGGGAAAACTGATTGTGCTGCTTTTCATAAAACATTAAAATAGAAGTCATTACCTTTAAAATGGTATATCATTCATCATATTTGGACTAAGCAAACCCTCTCAAAATGAACACCAAAGGTTTGGAATATGGCTGAAGCATTTTTAAAATAAGGGAGAAACGGGCCATTTAAAAGATCAGTTTCCATTAAAGCGCTGTAATAAGATCACATTTATTAGATGAAAAAATAATATTTAAACATGATATCCGACGCTCAAAATGTTACAGAAGCTAGATTAAAATATGCTTATTCAGGAAATACCAAAATCCTAAATCTCCTATTTTTAACAAAATTTGACTATTTTAGCTTATAAAAGAGAAACTACCACAGCGACATAACAGTCGTTTTGTGGTGTAAGGTCACATATAACCCTATATCCCTTAGCTATGTCATTGTGTAGGTCCTTGTGTAACACAAATGTTTTCAGCACATCAAGACGTATACAAAAAAAACACCAAGAATATCAAAATCGATCAACCCAGGTAATTTGTATATCAATAGAATGTTTTGGACTGTCATCTTGTAAAAGGGCGACCATTTTTGATTTTAGCCATTGTATGGTTAAATTTATCACAATCGGTTTCAGCATACCAAGAGGCATACTTCGACACCTAGATTATTGAAATCGGCCAACTCAGTCAATTTTTATATTAAAAAATAGCTTTTTGGCGGCAATCTTGGAAAATGGCGGCCATATTTGATTTTCGCCATCATATGGGTCCGTATGTATCTCCATCGTTTTCAGCATATTAATAAACATATAAAACGACACCACGATTGTTAAAATCGGCCAATTCAGTCAATTTTTATATCAAAAAGTAGCTTTTTGGCGGCCATCTTGGAAAATGGCCGCCATCTTGGAAGTTCGCTTGTCTAAGTATTTTTTCTTGAAAAGTGACCCTTAGATAGCCTACATACCGAGTCTCTTGCTTGTATCAAACTTTGAACGATTTCCATGATATTTTACACTTATCTGCTCTACTATAATTACAAAGGTGGTTCATGAGAACAATGTCTCAATTTCGCAAATGTTTTGCAATGAGGGTCAGGGTGGTTGACCCTCACTACATTGCCATTATGATTTATGGATAATTCACGCTGTTATTGGTGGGGTTTCGGCAATACATTCTTTATCGTAGCAAATGTATAGTTCATGCAAATTATTTCGAGGGTGCATAAGTTAAACAATAATATTACAAATCAGTTCATCATCGTGAGCTCTTCAAACTTCATACACATACTTCGTATCATAACCATAACAGTGTGTAAGACACTGAGAGCATCGGTCTAACAATTTAGTTATATCCTGTTAATTTAGTCCAACTAAACTGGTCTCTGTTCTTTTAAACGATGTTGGGCATGAAGTTGAAATATTTTTGTGTAGATCCAACGTCATTCTTTTCCTGTTTTTTGCGCCTAATGAATCATTTTAGACTAAACATAATTAATATATAATGTTTCCAAACTACAAATGTACAATAAATGGTTGCATGGATTTGCATCAACTAATCTAGCCTTTTGTTTTGAGCTTTGAAAGGCAGGACCTTTGATGATTGGCCCCTTTCCCTCTCCAAAGCGTATGTCCAACAAGTCATCATTATGTGTTATTCTCAGAGATGGCTGTACAATTTTCAACCGAACAGATGGACAACAAACGGTCTGTCGATTACTTAGCGAGAAGCTCCAAGATTTCTGTATTCACAAAACGACTTGAGGTTGTGACGGCCAAACGGTGGTATGGCTCGTACCTATTAAGATGATATATCACGAATGTCCAGGCGGCGATCTTCTTTACACCCTAGTCCAGGGACGTCCGGTAAATCTTGGTTGTATGGTACGGGGTGGACACTTGGTAGTTGTTCTTGCTCGGTGACCATGTTAGAGCGATCTCTGATATACAGTTTGGCGGAAGGCGATGATTCCATAGTGTTTTCTTTATAGACGGCGAAGGCTTCTTTTTGGCATTTCTGGTTTATATGGCACAAGTTAAGCAACTTGCGATCATTTATCTTTGTGGTCCCGTAGCTTTAATTGACCCTCCTCTCGATGACATCTGGGGATTTTACAGACCGTTACCTGCGATGTTCCAACGAAATAGTGGACATTGCTTGTTGACACCCCTTCCTGGTGGAGCAAAATCATCGTCTGTCGTTGGACGGAGTATGGCCTAGAGAGCCTCTGTGCCAATTTTGGTTGAAAATTGTACAGCCAACTCTGAGAAATTACCCATAACGATGACTTGTTGAACATAAGCTTTGGAGAGGGAAGGGGCCAATCATCAAAGGTCCCGCCTTTCAAAGCTCAAAACAAAAAGCTAAATTAATTAATGCAAATTCATGCAACCATTTATTGTACATTGGTTGTTTGGAGACATTATAAAATCATTACGTTTAGTCTAAAATTGTTAATTAGGCGCAAACAATAGGGAAAAGTAATGAAGTTGGAGCTAAAAAAAATATTCCAACTTTATGACCAACAGTATAGTAATATGATATTAGATGCTTAATAATATTTGTTACGCCTTTTTCGGGAATAACATTTAATACAACAAGTTATATTTTATATCGAGGCGGAAAACATGAATATGGTTGACGTCGTTTGTTGTGACTACTCACACTTAATTGTAGTGAGTTAATCATTCTTTTCAAAAATCATTAGGCAAAAAGTTCATTAGAAAGGTGACACAAACTTACCAAAAAATGACTTTTATTCAAATTGTACTTATGTTATATGGATTAATTTATCATATTCAATTTGTAATAATTTAACAATATGTAGTTCTAATTTCAGGCAATTGCTTGGATTCTCGGTTGTCTCCTTATACTTAAAAAAAAAAAGGCAATATGTGTTATTGAATCTGAATAAAGCCAGCCGATCCAAATTGGCAAGAGTATGTTTATTCAATAGTATTGGTGTTCTAATTGTTTATATACTATTGAGCATTCACTATTCAAATATTGTAATTATATTCATTGCCAAACTTTCTACCTTTCAATAGCATTGCAATATTGATTTATTATAATGTATCACTCTTTTAATCCAGACCAGAGATCTGATGCAAGCGAAAGGCATTGAAACAGAGGATATTGTGACAATGTTGATGTTCTATCATGATCTGGGCAACATAGTTTACTTCGGAGATGACCAATCAAAGGATGATCAGTCTACGAGTGACCAGTCTCTTCTGAGGGATATTGTCATATTCTCTCCTCAATGGCTCATAAATGTCTTCAAAAAGGTCATAACCATCTTGCCACCTCAAGATAGGGTGAGAAGTTTGTAGCAAGTAACTCTCGAATCATTGGTATCGATTAAACATTTCATAACATTTATTGTGAATGCCGTGGTTGATAATTCGGAGGCCTTCCATTGCTGTGAGTGAGCTGGGACTAATTCTAGAGGAATCGTCAATATATCTGAAAAGATGTTAAGATTAAGATACACATTTGCACCAAGATGAACTTCATTAATATAGTCATACAGCTCCTGCGCGTTTGCCAAATTAGAGTATTACTATTAGTCATGTAGTAGTATTATTGTTATTATTTGATTCGGCAAATCAAGTTTAGAAACGAAATTGCATCCACTGGAACGCCAGGGCTTATTTCCGTCCCCATTCCAGTGGTTGCTAACAGAATGGGAACTAATCACCAAGTATTAATAACCTGCAATACCTAAAATAAACATGCGTAAATAGATAAATACATGAGACAAGAAAAGTATGTGTTCAAAACAAGAGTGGGGGGAGAGAGCGGAAATTAAAGAAAAGGAAGGGAGAAGAGAGAGCAAGAAATGAAAGGTAAGCATGAAAGGAAATGAAAGGAAAGAATGTTTGAGAGGAATTAAGTTCATGAATAGACGCAATACGTATGCAATAAATGTTCATAATTATATGAAATATACAAAACGATGAAATGCTAAAGTAAGACAAAACATTTCCTAATACGTGTGGTTTGCGGTTACACCATGTAAAGCCCGGCGCAGACAGAGCCGACTCGATCCGATCCGACTGGTTTCAGTCAGACTAGAGCCAGTTTCGCTCAGTCGGAGCCGATTCAAATTGTTGAATCGTCTTCGAATGATCTCTGACTGGTTCTTGATTGGCAACACCGGAGTACTGGGGCAACGCATACTGAGTTAATCAGGCTGAAAACCAGTCGGATCGGGTCGAGTCGGCTCAGTCTGCGCCGGGCTTTAGAGGATAGGTGAGTCCTGAAAAGGACTGTTTGGTATTCTTTCTAGGATAGTCCTAACAAGGAATGTGGTAGTCCTAGAAAGAACGGTTGGTATTCCTTTCTAGGACTGGTGGCAGTCCTAGAAAGGACTGTTGGTATAGTTCTGAAAAGGACTGGTGGTATTCTTTCTAGGATAGTCCAAAAAAGGACCGTTGGTAGTCCAAGAAAGGACTGTTGGTAGTCCTGGAAAGGATTGTTGGTATATGTAAGGAGAGGGTGGATGGTAGGAGGGGCTCTCTCCTAACAAATACCAACATTCCTTCCCAGGACTACCAACAGTCCTGTTTTTAAAACATTATTTCTAGGATAGTCCTAAAACAGTGTTTTAGGACTATCCTAGAAATAATACCAACAATTTTTTTTCAGGACTATACCAACAGTCCTTTCTGAGGAGAGGGTGGATGGTAGGAGGGGGCCTCTCTTTACAAATACCAACAATCCTTTCCTGGACTACCAACAGTCCTTTTAGGACTATACTAGAAAGAATACCAACAGTACTTTTCAGGACTATACCAACAGTCCTTTCTAGGACTGCCAACAGTCCTTTCTAGGACTACCACAGTCCGTTTTAGGACTATCCTAGAAAGAATACAAAACAGTCCTGTTCAGGACTCACCCATCCTCTCCTCTTACATAGTGCAACCACAAACCACACGTATTATCTACACCACCATGACAACCGATACTTACAAGCAACATTTAAAACATTACCTATCTCTAAAATCTAAATTCATAATAAAATACACAATTATGTTATTATGAAAACAGAACAGAATAGAACAGACAATTTCACTGAATAGATAGCACTTTGACTCTGAGTAAACCTTCGATATACAGCTGTGCGTTTACCAAATCGAATGTACAGTCTGCACATCGTAATTTCTAATTGATATTCACAGTTTTCGAATGATTTCTTTGACTAAAGTATATCCCATAAAAAATGGTACAGTCAGTTAACAAATATTTAAAATATGATAATATGATAAATATTTAGATTATTTGCATGATTGTATACAAATATACAAACCAAAGATTTGAATGTTCGGGCCGATTTACGTATTTGCACCATAAATGGCGATGGACATACATTGCACAATTTTTTTCTTCTCACTAAGAACTATGATATAATTACGATATACTACTAATAATGCCTCAGTAACATGTCTCACTGCTTACTTTGGAAGGATTTACGATGGTTTAATATGGTACGATCTCCTTAAAAGTAAGTTTTTATAGAGTTCTTTTATATTGACCTTACTTCAGGATTCTGATTGCCTCAGAATCCTAGTACATTGTTCAGACATTCCTGATGGTGGGTCAAACGTAAAGGCATTTGCCTCGTTACTGTTACTAGAATTACTTGAAAACGTATTCAGTCCCTGTGTATGAATAATAAAGCATACATGTATACATTTTCCTCAAAGGATATATGTTGTTAAAGCGTATCAAAGGCTCGCATTGAAATAACACGAATTAATGATCAAACACAATAAAGACGAATATTTTAAGTTTGAAGATAACCGGCAGTACCCCGAACATCCCAAATTGTTCTGTATAATGTCGGTTTAGTTTGGTTTGGTGGTGTGACTGGGTTATATTAAAAGCAATAACAAAAGGTAAGAACAGTAGTTGTGGGTTATGCATACGAGTGCAAGCAATTACTTGGTTACACTCGTTATTCCGAAGGTTCGTGATTCCGAAGGTTTGTTAATCTAAAGGTTCGTCTCTGCGAAAAGGAAATCGGGTTCAATATTCCTAAGATTCGTTAATCCGAAAATGAAATGAGGTTCGTTCATTCGAAAATGAAATGAACCCCATATAATTTTCAGATTAACAAACCCTATTGTATTTTCGGACTAACGAACCTGATTTTATTTTCGGAGGAGGAAGGGTGTGGTGTCCCTCTCCCCGTCACTCAAAATAATGCAATCTGGTGCATACCTTGGAAGAAAATAATAATAATGGATAATACTACAATTTAAGAAATCATGACTTAAATAATCTCCCTCATCATTAGACCGCTATAGTATACAAACACAAACGAACCTACACACACACACACACACACACACACACACACACACACACACACACTCAAATATGCTCACATTGTCCGTGTATGTCTATACTTATTTGAGGGACGGTGTGGAAGGGGGTTTACCCCCTCCCAAGTGGATAACTTGTGGGAATTGGTGTTTAACATAATTATCACTTTAGAAGTATGATTAATTTTGTTATTACCATTATTATTGTTATTATGCATTTGTATAAAGATTTTAGTTTGAAAAAGTGGAGGCGTGTTGGGGTAAACTACCACTTGGTCTAACCCCGCTTCGTCTAATATCCGCTTCGTCTAATCCTAAATAGTCTAATCCCATTTCGTCTACAACCACTTGGTCCATTAGCCGGTTCGTCTAATAACCATTTGGGCTATACCCTTATTGTCTAATATCCACTTGGTCCAACACCACTTAGTCTAATGCCATTTCGTCTAAACACCAGATTGTCTAATATTCGATTCGTCTAATATCACTTCGACTATTTACCAGTTCGTCTAATACCACTACGTCTAATACCCATTTGGGCTACACCCACTTCATCACTTGGTCTAATCACCATTTCATCAACTTCCCGTTTGGTCTAATTGACAGTTGGGCTACTCCCACTTGGGCTTATGTCCCACTTGGGCTAATGACCACATGGTCTAATGCCCATTTAGTCTAGTGTCAATTTGGTCTAAAGGTCTAATGTTACATTGGTGTAAAGTTTGATAATTGTAATTCAGTGTTAGTAATAGTTTGCATCATCCACTAAGTTCAACAGGGGCCACAGAAAGGTTTTGAAAGAGGGGGCTGACCACATTTGAATTGTTATATAGTGTGTTATTTTATATTTATGTATTTCTTTGTTTTTAGCCAAAAAAAAGTGGGAGCTGAAACTTGTTTGATAAATTGTCTTTATTAGAGCATTAAAGCTTAAACAGTGGCAAGTTTAATATTGCCATTGAAAGATAGGTGACAAACTACTTGCCAAAGTATTTTCTTTTCTTTTTCTATTGAGACTGTTGTAGATATTTGTAAGACTAGTGATGCCTTGAAATGCCGCGTGTGCTATATACCTGCGGGGAGGGGGGGGGGGGGGGGGGGGGTTACCGCTTTGTTTTGACATACGAGATAAATGATTGCTTGTAGTTGTACGGCTAAATATCCATAGAGCTATTATTACAGCCCTATGGAATCTTTCATACGGTATGCAGGCGGTGGCCATCACAGATGTCAGTGTGGGCGATCGTTAGACCAAACGAGAATTAGACTAAATGGTCATTAGCCGAAATAGTGTTTAGACGAAATGGCATTAGACGAACTGCTTTTAGACCTAGTGGAAAATAGACATATTGGTATTAGACGAAATGGTAATAGACCAAATGGTAATAGACTAAATGGATATTAGACAAAATGGTTATAGACCAAACGGTAATTAGACGAATTGCATATAGACCAAGTGAAGAGTAGCCTAACTGAGAATTAGACGAACTGGTATTAGACGAAGTGATAATAGACGAAACGAGGAAAAAAAAGTAGACGAAGTGACAATTGGCCCATTTAGGCAATTGCCTAAATGGGCATTAGACCTAGTGATGATTAAACCAAATGGGTTTAGCCGAAGTGGAGTTAGACGAACTGATGATTAGACCAAGTGGTATTAGACCAAGTGAATATAAACCCATGTTGGTACTTGTACAGGCCATCCCCGCACCAAAAAGTGTGTGTGGGGATATATCCCCCATCCTCCGGGATATATGCACGTGGAGTGGACACACTAAAACACACGCTGTTGATCTCAAGTGTATCTCCTGAGGGGTGTTTCACTAAGCACTAAAATTGATCTTAAAATCGATCCAATCGATTTTAGAGGACACTGGGCACTAAAATCGATATCGATTTTAGTGTCTGTTTCACAAAGCAAATTGGGATTGATTTTATGTCCAATAGTTGTTCCACTGATATATCTTGTACCTACTTAAAAGAAGCAAAATTAGTCCTAGAAACCCTCGGTCTGTTAATTGAAGTGCTCATCAGTCAGTGAAGAGTGATACCACTGCTTAATCTGATCTGCCTGTACATGGGAATCAGCAAAGAAATCATACTTAAATTCGATATACAATATAAATGTTACTTTCTATTAAATACAGTGTTTTAGACCCATGTGACCTAAAGCTAAATCATTACTTAGATCCAAACCTAGACATGTATCTTACTTGTAGAGTCTTTAGTACGAAAATAAAATAATTTGGGATTTAAAAAGAAAGAGAAATAACACATAAATCAATTGAAACAATTATTCATCATCTTTATACAAAATTGTGGGTATTAATTGTAATCAAACCAGTGAAACAACATTTCATTAATAACTATGATTACATTATGACAATGAATTCATTATTATTTTAGAACTTTTTCATCCTCTCATCAATTTAAAATAAGTTACGAGAAAAATTATTTGTGCCAAAGATTAATCATGTAGCATAATAGTTTCCCCTCCAACATTGATGAGCCGACACTGTCAGGCTTACCAAACATGCATACACTCAGGGCCAGACCTGGACTGAAAACATGAAAATTGTATTTTAGTCATGGACGTAGTTGTGTTAATGTTTGGCGCAACCTCAGCTCAGTTCAGTTTGAGATCAAGTCTTGATATAGACTTTACTAGTCGTCTATCATAAATCTAGATTGTCTACTTCTAGTCCTGACTTAAAATGTGTAGGTCTCTCAGCCTCATTCAGATATATCATATAGGCTACAAGAAATTTAAATAGATCGACAACTCTATAGTATAGTCTAGAGTTGTCGATCTATAGACATCATATCGTTTTCATGACCATGTTGTTGGCCATTCAGCATTGCCAACATCATGATGAACATAAATTTAAAATGAACATAAAATACTGCAATTAAATGTAAGACTAGTAGAGAGAGAGATCATGAAAATGATTGATAGAAATCATAGATAACCGAACGTGAACTGAATGAAAGTGAACTTGCACAACTAGGCAGTTGCAGTTTGATTTTTGGGGGAAGAGGAGTGGTTCATTTGGCATTGGATTTGGATGGATATGATATGAATTATGATTATGATTATGACCGAGACCGAGTGACATCCATTTATTGATTTGGCTTGCGGTGGAAATACAATTCTTAGCCTTAGTTAGGCTAGCTTGCCTAGCTTATAAAATAAGTTTGTTTAGCTAGTTTAAAAATGTAATAATTTGTTTCACAACTACAAATTAACGTAATTTCTCCACACATTTGGTCATTGCATTATTTATGAACAGTTTTCGCTCGACGATTAAATTATTTATTCTTTACTTTTTGCATGTAAATCAGTCACAACTTACTCAAAAAGACACACACGGGACTGAAGTAAAAAACTCGTCGGTCAATAACAAATCTGTGGATGGTTTAACGAAAAGACGTTGTACATCAAATAATACACAACATATTCAATTTTACAAGAACTACTTTTTCATTTGAATTAATGCAGAACAAGTATAGATACTATTCAAATGAAGTCATAAAAGTAACATTTGTACCTTCTCAGCTTGCACTTTCGCGGCCATTTCTACAGTAGAATTGTTGTCTGAGTGCTAGACGTAGGCATCCAGCCGCAATCACGAAAATAATGTTATCGCTAAAATCGATTCCATCGTTCCCCGCCTAAAATCAGTTTAGTAAAACATATTGCCGCGATTGATTTCAGGGTAGAATCGATTCCAGTCACTAAAATCAATTTTAGGCCTAAAATCGATTTTAGTTAGTGAAACACCCCCCTGGCATCCTATTGGAACTGTTGTTTCTGGTGTACACATGGATTCAGAATGTCTGGTTAGGTGGATCTGTAAATGATGCGCTTGATGTAGAAGGATTATTTTTGTTAAAAGGGGGCAAACTCGGCAAAGCTTCTGTAAATTGTTTCCACTGTAGGGAGATTTGGCATTA
>JBAMJV010014237.1:0-30376 GCA_037951105.1 Echinarachnius parma
CGTCAACATCTCTGTTGTTAATCAGTTTCCATGATTGGTCATGGATGCAGCCTGACAGGCGCGCCGGAAGCAGTTTTTGGATTGGGGAGGGGGGGGGGGGGGGCAAAAACCCTAAGGGGGCTCACGATTTATGTGTTTTAGGGGGCTCATGTCCGACCACACTGACAGGGTTGTATTTATATACTTGAAATGGTGCAATCTGGTGCATAAAACACATAAACCATTATGCCACATGTGTATGATCAGCCAATATCATAGTTTTACATCTAAACATGAGTGCCGAGGGAGCGAAGCGACCGAGGGCTGGGGCAGAGCCAGAGGGGGGGAGGGTTAGGGAGGAGGTATACCCCTTCCACGGGGGGAGATTTTGCTTTTTTCATACTTTATAAGGGTGCAAATCTGGTGCATACAAAACATAAAACCATATGCCACATGTGTATGATCCATCAACAACATACCTTACAGCCAAAAATGAGTCCCCGAGGGGGGCGAAGCACCCGAGGGCTGGGGCAGAGAGGGAGGGGGGAGTCTGGGAGGGGGGTATCCCCCCTTCCACGGGGAAGATTTAGCATTTACTTACTTGTAATGGTGCGATGTGGTGCACGTCACACAAAACAGCAGAGCAATAACAGCCTACACAGGAAAAAAGGTGGACAGAAAAAACCAACCCCAGACGTACCAAACGCAACAAAAACACAACAAAACTGAGATAATTTTGTTTGCGCGCAAAGCCCGCAGCGAAAAATTTAAATAGATGAATATCTCATTTTTTTAAATGTTAGAATTTACAAATATTGGCTTATAAATTTTAATTGTGTCTGTTCCTTATTTCTTTCCTTTTTTTGGAAGGGAGGGGGCTATTTGGGGGGGGGGGGGGGGGGGGGGGACTAAAAAGTGCGTTTTTTGCCCCCCCCCCCCCCCCCCCCCCCCCGTCCCCCACATTTTTCGACTCTTATGTAGCCTGATCTGACAAATAATGTCTACATCTTGATGGTGTCAGCAACTGCAAAACATCCTGCCTTGTTTCAAAAACTTCGTCACTTCACTTGCACTTTAAACTGTTTCATGAAAATAAAAGTTGATACTGGTTTCTGGTTGTCGGTCAGAAGCATTTCTCGATCTAGCCGTGAAAGTTATAGTAAATTGGATTATACAGGGCTATACAGGGCTATACACAAAATTATACAGGGCGATTATTCAGGGCGATTATTCAGGGCGATTATACAGGGGCTATACACAAATCCCAGTAGAGAGGAAAATGTACTGCGAACTTCTCAAGCTGTCAAAGTCTAAACTGTAGTCGTTGCCATAAATGAAGTCCACAATTGTCATTGATGATCATCCGTGAAGAAAAGTATATTTACAGCAAAAAGTCTTTACAAAAACCGGGTTTCTCCGCCATGTTGTGTTTGGATCGGATATTAGGTTTTGGTGATAGGAGAGGGGACATAATAATGCAGCAAAATGACACAGGTGATATCGGAGTAATACGTATATATACTCCAAACTTTAGACTATTCTAAAAGTTTCTCACATGAAAACAGTAGTATGGTATATAAAGTAGTCAGAAACAAATACGCACACGACGTGCAAGCTCAGTGAAGGTCTGAGCTGCACTCTTTCTGATACCAGGGGTACACATCAATATATACTCCTCCAAAGAGATGAAAAGGACTCTCTCTCTGTTTTCTTCATAATCAAAAACACCTGTCCATCATATCTACCAAGGAGGTTAAACATCATTAGGCAGGTTAGGGGCATTATCAAAGGGTTTTTTTCACAATAAAGGAGAGGAAACCGGCAACATCAGAGATTGTTTTATTATACGATGTGTTTCCGGAATAGTAAAAAGGGAAGAGAAAAGCGGGGCGGCATCATAGTTGTCATTAAATGGAAGAGGATATTTATAAACAAGTTAACACGACTGAACAAGGGGGCTTTTGAGAGGAAGTCTAATCTTACAAGCTTGGGAGATAATACTCTGATTATGAAACAACAGCGGGTACGATCAAGGAGTTACTGAGGGTCAATAGTGTAAAGATATTATCCAAAAGGGGTGTGTGAGGGTAATGGTACTTTTACTAAGAAGGGGGAGGGTGTTTGATACAACCACTAGATAACAATAGCTAGACTTACGATCACGGGAACAGGGTTCGAAACCTATCGAATCCACGGTATATATGGCCATCCACATTGCTGCGCGCTATCCAGGAGCACTATAGAGTATAAACGGGTACCTGGTCGGGTATTAATAAGCCTGTAGAGCCATGAGCTGCTCGGGTTAATATGCTCCCAGGGGTGCTGAGATAGTGCACATGACAATTTCACGGGTTTGAACTGTACATGATAACCAAGGGAAGTATTATTGCTGCAGCGCTCAGAAACCCTGTATACATGCATCATATTATTAAATTAGGAGTAGAGGTAGTATTCTATTGATGTTTAACCATGTCTATAATTTGTATCAACGTTTATTTTTTCACAAAAAAAAAAAAATTCGCTTTAGATCTTTTTTAATTAGCAGTACATCAACACGGTATTTCTAGGTCATCATGCTGCATCCCACACTCGGACAACACACACACTCACACACACACACACACACAAACACACACACACACACACACACACACACACGCACACACGCACACACACACACACACACACACACACACACACACACACACACACACACACACACACACACACACACACACACACTCACGAAATGTACCTACTAACTTTCGAATGATTTTCCAAATTAGTTAATCATGAATACGATGACATTCATTGTTTGACCGTTATTTGTTTCACCAATTATAATTTTGACGGGCGTTTCATACCATTTAATTTCAATCTTCTTCTAATTGTTTGTTCTTAGAATAAACAAATGTATATGAAATTGAATAGGAGTTTACATATATAAGGCTGCAACAGGATACTCTGCTAAAAATTTGAATACATGCGTGATAGCTCTTTCGTTTATCTTTTAGATTACTTCGATTGGGATACAAACGCCGCGATTGACATCTACCATGCCCAAAAGACTTGGTGATGGTCTGCAATCCCTTCCGAATCTCCAAGAGGTGACCATCAATGACCCAACGGCAGTTGACTCGCTACCTCACTTCCCCAACATCCGATCGTTGAAGCTACTGCGTCTCCCAAAGAACTTCATCGACTCTATCTGTATGGCCCTGCGCTCGGCACAACTCTTGGAAGAAGTCGAAATATCGCAGCTTAACACATCGGGTGAAGAAGAATCATTATTCATAGTTAAACGGAATAAGGCCTCAATCGTCATGTCCATGTCTGATGCGATAAATATCCTGGAAAATCTATCGTCAACACTAAGCGAAAAGGTAAATGCAATTTGTCTCATGAAACAACAATGAGTGAATTTGGCGTTGATCTGCAAACATTGCAAACATCCTGCCTTGTTCAAAACTTCGTCACTTCACTTGCACTTTAAACTGTTCATGAAAATAAAAGTTGATACTGGTTCTGGTTGTCGGTCAGAAGCATTTCTCGATCTAGCCGTGAAAGTTATAGTAAATTGCGATTATACAGGGCTATACAGGGCTATACACAAATTATACAGGGCGATTATTCAGGTAGAGAGGAAATGTTCTACGAACTTCTCAAGCTTTCAAAGTCTAAACTGTAGTCGTTGCCATAAATGAAGTCCACAATTATTGTCATTGATGATCATCCGTGAAGAAAAGTATATTTACAGCAAAAGTCTTTACAAAACCGGGTTCTCCGCCATGTTGTGTTGGATCGGATATTAGGTTTGGTGATAGGAGAGGGACATAATAATGCAGCAAATGACACAGGTGATATCGGAGTAATACACTCCAAACTTTAGACTATTCTAAAAGTTCTCACATGAAACAGTAGTATGGTATATAAAGTAGTCAGAACAAATACGCACACGACGTGCAAGCTCAGTGAAGGTCTGAGCTGCACTCTTTCTGATACCAGGGGTACACATCAATGAAAAGGACTCTCTCTCTGTTTCTTCATAATCAAAACACCTGTCATCGCCGGTTCCAAGGAGGTTAAACCTCATTAGGCAGGTTAGGGCATTATCAAAGGGTTTTTCACAATAAAGGAGAGGAACCGGCAACATCAGAGATTGTTTATTATACGATGTGTTCCGGAATAGTAAAAGGGAAGAGAAAGCGGGCGGCATCATAGTTGTCATTAAATGGAAGGGGATATTTATAAACAAGTTAACACGATTGAACAAGGGGGCTTTTGAGAGGAAGTCTAATCTTACAAGCTTGGGAGATAATACTGATTATGAAACAACAGCGGGTACGATCAAGGAGTTACTGAGGGTCAATAGTGTAAAGATATTATCCAAAAGGGGTGTGTGAGGGTAATGGTACTTTTACTAAGAAGGGGGAGGGTGTTTCAGTTTCAGTTTCAGTTTAGTTTATTTCATTTCCAACATAAATCAATATACATATCATTGTACAAAACAAAACAAAGGTTACATTATGGTATAATTAAACAGATGTACAATGAAAATAAGAATCATATACAATAAATGATATGTTTGGAAATGGAGGGATCCACTGAAAAGCAGTGCTTGTAGATTGTGGACCCCTCGAGTAATAATAAAGCAATTGAATAATAATTCATAAACAATTCGAATAATACTTTACAATCGTAATTTAAAAATAACAATAAATTGTACATTACAGTTTTAATTGCTTCCAGTAAAAGTTACTAAAAACATATAAGGTGAGCCGACAGAGACTTCGAGGAGCAGAACAAAACAATACGACACAACACAAAACAACGTGTATAGCACAATGAAAAGATGAAAAGTAACATACGTGATGGTAACATGAAGAGAAAGGATGGTTGGATGTGGACGGAGACATAACTGTTGACGCATACGAATATAAGCAATAAAAAGCGCTCAATACAAAAAGCAAAAAGTTGGAAGGCAATTACAATAAACGAATACACTAACATAAAGATGATGACCTTTTATTGACATGTAATTTATAATATGAACAGTGCATATTAGGGAGATAACCATACTTCTCAATTTAATGAGTTTCATAAGATTGCAATAATAATATTTTAATCTGTTTCTTAAACAAATTAAATGATGTTGCATTTTTAATGTTATCATTGAGAGTATTCCAAAATTTAGGACCATTATAAATAAATGTATTTTGAGCCAATAACGTTCTAAATAATGGCAAATGAAATTCCCCCGAATGTCTAGTTGGGTACTTGTGAACTAATTGGTTTTTTAAAAACATTTCATCAAAAATTGCGGGTAAGGTATTTTGGTTATAATTATACATAAATTGACCGAGTTGAAATAAATATAGGTCCTTAACTTTTAATATATTATTATCAAAAAATAATAAGTCTGTGTGAGAGCGTGGGGCCATATTAAAAATAATACGAAGTACTTTCTTTTGCAATAACAACAATTTATCTAATAATGTTACGTGAGTGTTACCCCAAGTCAAAATACCATAATTTAAGTATGGTAATATCAAAGATGAATACAACATAAGTAAGGATACTAAGGGGAGGTGGAATTTTAATCTATTAATAATACCAATATTGCGAGAAATAACTTTACAAATATTATTTATATGAAATTTCCATGAAAGTTGATTATCTACAGTAACCCCTAAAAATTTAATATTAGAAACGTTTTCCAATATAAAATCTTCAAAAGCAATATCTATGGGTAACGAATGTATAGATTTACTAAAAAGCATATATTTAGTTTTCTGCAAATTTAATGATAATTTATTGGCTCTAATCCACTTTAATACCTTGACCAATTCAGCATTAACTGTATCTGCAAGAGTGTGTGGATTATCGTGAGAAAAAAATAAGTTAGTGTCATCGGCGAAAAGAACAAACGATAGAACATCAGATGACCTAGTAAAATCATTAATATATACAATAAATAAGAGTGGGCCTAAGATGCTTCCTTGTGGGACGCCACAAGATATATTACATAACTCTGAACTATGATTATTTACAAATACATATTGCTGTCTATTAGATAGGTAATTCCTGAACCACTCCAAGGCCTTACCACGCACACCGTAATGAGAAAGTTTGTAAAGTAAAATATCATGATTAACTGTGTCGAAGGCCTTGGAGAAATCCAGGAAAACACCCACCATGTGGGTAGATTTATCAATAGCATGGGCTACTTTCTCAATAAAAGACAATAACGTATGGGTAGTACTATATTTTTCTCTAAAACCAAACTGAAAGTTCGAGAGAATATTTTCACTTTTCAAAAACGAAACTAATCGAATACATATTATTTTTTCAATTATCTTAGAAATAGATGGCAATAAAGAAATTGGACGATAATTAGTAATATTTAACTTGTCACCCTTCTTAAATAAAGGAATAACTTTAGCTATTTTCATTGTGTTAGGGACTTGACCATTTAACAAAGACAAATTAAAAATATGAACTAAAGGATCTACTATATAAGGAATAATGCCTTTTAGAATACAATTATTTATACCATCACAGCCAGAACTTTTCTTGTCATTTAAATTAAAAACAATATCCAATATCTCATATTTATGTGTAGGAATAAAGAACATTGAATTGGGATTAGATGGGCCTAAAAATTCAACAAAGTGTTTATCGGTCGCTGGAATATCTCTAGCCAAATTGTCCCCAACAGAAGAAAAATACTTATTAAAAATATTAGGTATAATATGAGGATCTTCAACAATCTCATTATCAACATTAATTCTATTTATGTCACATTTATTTTTTACTAAATTCATTGCTTGTTTAATAATTTTCCATGTATTTTGCATATCATGCTTATATAATTCTAAGCGATCCACAAAATATTTTCTCTTTTCCAAACGAATTATTTTAGTCAAAGTATTTTTATACGATGTATATTTTATTTTAGACTGATCAGTTTCAACTAACTTATATTTATAATAAAGGTTATTCTTTCTATTTATCGAACGCAATAAAGACTTGGAAATCCAAGGTAGTCTAGGATTATTTTTATAATTATTACCCTTATCTCTTTGTATTGGTATACAAATATCTAATTGACCATTTAAAATTTCACAAAACATATTATATAAACAATTTACTTCATCAATATCATAAACACAAGACCAATCCATGTTTTCTAGGCTAGCACCAAGACGTGCTATATTCTCACAATTAACTTTACGTCTTAATGGACGAGGACCACTTTTGACAGATTGTGATAAAGTATAATACGTCATAATAGGATAATGATCTGTCATATCAGAAAGGACAATGTAAGATTCAGGATGAGGTATAACATTAGAGAAAATATTATCAATTAACGTAGATGAGTGGCTTACAACACGAGTTGGCTTGGAAATAAGAGGTAAAAAAGAAGCACTTAAGAGGATTTCAAGAAAATCCTGAGACGTACACAGGGTTTCTGACCGCTGCAGCAATAATACTTCCCTTGGTTATCATGTACAGTTCAAACCCGTGAAATTGTCATGTGCACCATCTCAGCACCCCTGGGAGCATATTAACCCGAGCAGCTCATGGCTCTACAGACTTATTAATACCCGACCAGGTACCCGTTTATACTCTATAGTGCTCCTGGATAGCGCTCAGAAATCCTGTTTGATACAACCACTAGATAACAATAGCTAGACTTACGATCACGGGAACAGGGTTCGAAACCTATCGAATCCCCGGTATATATGGCCATCCACATTGCTGCGCGCTATCCAGGAGCACTATAGAGTATAAACGGGTACCTGGTCGGGTATTAATAAGTCTGTAGAGCCATGAGCTGCTCGGGTTAATATGCTCCCAGGGGTGCTGAGATGGTGCACATGACAATTTCACGGGTTTGAACTGTACATGATAACCAAGGGAAGTATTATTGCTGCAGCGCTCAGAAACCCTGTATACATGCATCATATTATTAAATTAGGAGTAGAGGTAGTATTCTATTGATGTTTAACCATGTCTATAATTTGTATCAACGTTTATTTTTTCACAAAAAAAAAAAATTTCGCTTTAGATCTTTTTTAATTAGCAGTACATCAAAACGGTATTTCTAGGTCATCATGCTGCATCCCACACTCGGACAACACACACACTCACACACACACACAAACACACATTCGAAATTAACCCACGAACTGTCTAATGACTTTCCAAATTAGTTAATTATGAAGATGGTAACATCTTTTTAAAGACGTCACACTTCACCACTCTATATAATTTTGAAACATGAATGTTTTTGTTTTCATCTTTCAGATTACTTCGATTGAGATACAAACGCCGCAATTGACATCTACCATGCTCCAAGATGATCAAGTGAACCAACCAGCAGCAGTTGACTCTCTTCCACTCCTCCCCAACATTCGATCGTTGAAGCTACTCCGTCTTCCAGAGAACTGCAGCATCGACTCGGTCTGTAGTGCCCTGCGTTCGGCTCAACTCTTGGAAGAAGTAGAAATATCGCAGCGTAATTCATCGGGTGAAGAAGAACAACTATTTATCGTTGAACAGAATAAGGCCTCAATCGACATGTCCAGGTCTGATGCGATGAATATCCTCGAAAACCTTTCACCAACACTAAGCGAAAAGGTAAATACAATTTGAATCATAAAACAATAATAAGTGAATTGACTTTGATCACATGCACCCCCCCCCCCCCCCCCTCCTCAACATATACGCCATGGATATATATCATTAGACATAAAACTTGTATATATTCTCTTAGTACTGCATATATTCTGCTTAGAGGTTCTACAAAAGGTATGATGAGTCATATCATTCAAATAGAGAAAATAATTAATTGTTATGTTGATGAGAAACCATGTCTACTATATATACGATTTTTATAAATGTTTCTTTTTCTTTTATAGAACTTTTCAAGTAGCAGAGCTTTAACATAGTTTTGTTACATATGGAGTATTCTTGAAATGTTAATATCAATTGACGAGTTTCCGAACATTCCAACAATCCAACATTCCGAACATTCGAAACAAATTGTTTCAACATGATTGATTGACAGATTGATTGATTGAATGATTGATTGATTGATTGATTGATTGATTGATTGATTGATTGATTGATTGATTGATTGATTGATTGATTAACGGATTGATTGATTGATTGATTGATTTACTGATTGATTGATTAATTGATTTAATGATTGATCGATTGATTGATTGATTGAATGATTGATTGAATGATTGATTGAATGAATGAATGATTGATTGATTGATTGATTGATTTATTGATCGATTGAACACTATACAGGGTGGCCCCAAAAAACGGAACGGAGCACTTCCCAAAATATAGTACCAACATATTTATGTCCATCAGATAGGGTGTCTTTTCCAATGAAAAGCGAAACCAAGAACAGTAATTTTGGTCGTGTAGTTTTTGTTTTAGGACGCTGTGAGTGGCACCATGTCAGGTGCCCATTTTCTTACATTTAGTTACATCGCACTATCTGCCCGTAATAACTTTGAACGAACATGCCCATTCTCTCGGTACACGGCTGAGTGCACACTATCAATTGCGCGCCTTGTTCAGCGCTATGAAAGGCGGTACGTGCGATGTATCAAGCACTGGCTTGGTAAAAATTGACAAAAAAGAGAACCTGAAATGGTGTCACTCACAGTGCCCTAAAACAAAAACTACATGACCAAATTGACTGTTCTTGGTATCGTTTTTTGGGGGCCACCCTGTATAGATATAATTATGGCTCGCAATGCTTTTTTTGAAATAAACTATAATGCATTAAACAGACATGTTTATTGAAACACATGTGGCTCACGGTTTTCACGGCGACTTGCAACGACTCACAACGGTTTACTAGAACGAATCGACTCTATTTAGCCACGATTTAACAACGAATTGGGAAGAAGTGTACGGCGACTCAGAACTAATATTCGTTCTCTGTCGTTGTTCGACGAGTCAGTTCGTTTTTCTTTTCTCTTGAACTATCGCGGTAGAAAAATCGTGGCAGAAAAAAAAAAAGTTGCGGTCCCATAGTGGCGATTTCTACGGCGACTAGCAACGGATTATTATTCGTGGAGAAAATCACTCGAGTGGTTGCGAGTCGTAATTCGTTCTTCAAACCGTTGCGCATCGCGAAGAACGCCGTGACTCGTTAGTTTGAATACAAACTTTCCACTTTTCTGTTTTCTCATTTCCAAACCTCTTTTAAATTGTTAATAATGTAGGAGAGCGTTTTCTGTGTTCTTTTGAATTAAAGGGGGGGGGGGGGGGGTATAATGACACGAAAATCAATGCGGTAGTAGGCTAGTCCTGCTAGTAGAATAATAACAAACATATGTGGCATAGGAAAGAGGATAGCCGGTATCCGATTAGTTGTGGTACTATTTGGGGACTATAAACAAGATATCATGCGAACATGTGATCGATCTATCATTACCATTGATCGATCATTGCATGTTTTGATCGATTATTTTGTAATCTGTTTTTTTATGGAAGTTTTCGATTGTGTTGAATTCTTGAAGAGTTATTTGTTGCTGTAAAAATGGTTAATTGTGAGATAGAAATTGCAAATAATATATACCCACATTATAGAAATCGGTTGAGTAAGCTAAATTATGGATAACCAAATTTCGAGAAAATTAAATATGTAAATAGAGTACTACTAGATAGATGCTAATAAATGCGGTATGGTTCCAGGTTCCCATTAATGAGAGGGATAGTACTTATGCAGTAAGAACTGTTTTTAAGTCTTGTAGTCAGTGCTCCATTCTAACTCTTCGCGCTTACCAGACCGATTCGAAATATGCATATGATTCTCAAGCATGTTGACAAGGAAATAAAGGACAGTATCAGACGTTAAGAATCATTAATCACTAAACGCGTCTGTAGACAGAAAAAACTTTCACTACCACTGCATATGAAATATGTTCCCGCATTAGTTAGAAATTAATATCCCCTATTTATTTTGTCATGATAACCCCCCCCCCCCCCCCCCAAAAAAAAAAAAAAAAAAAAAAAAAAAAAAAAAAAGTTAAAGCAAACTTAAACTGTCCAACAATTCAAATACCTCCCTTACGTGCCTCAATAATTTTGAAGAAAAAAATTAAAATACAATATAAGGAGACATATTTTTTGAAGAAAATAAAAATAAATACATAGGGTGTGCGCCCCCCCCCCCCCCCAATCAGTCCGACCACGCTATGCCACTGGCTTATACATGCGAGTGGCAAGAACTAGCACACTGACGGCTAAGCCATTTGTTGTACTAAATCATTTTAGGCCGATTTGTATTTGTTCACAGGGCCCGATAATTTAAGCGTAATTAGTATTAGTCATTGTATTTATTGAATTAACATGAATTCTATATCTTTATTTTTTCACGGTTTGATTTCATTTGAAAATCGCCTAGAGTTTTGTGAAGGCTTCGATCGACCTGATTACTACGTAATTGTATAATTCTAGATGTCTTATTTATCCAATTTCATTTAAAGGCACTCGGAAATCCAAACTTCCTTGAAATTGATACTACATGGGCAGTGTTTCTTTGTGGCATGATTTACTGGAAGCATGCCACAACAAATTAATCCATGTGATCTTATTAGTTGTGGTTATATTTTGGGACGGTAAGCAATCGCTCATGCGAACAGGGGATCGATCATTACCAGTGATCAATCGTTACATAACGCCTTTTTAAAATATTTGTTTTACTGAAATTATTGAAAGATTGGGCATGTGCCCCTCTCTCCATTGTGCCCCCGTTGATCCGTCAATGAGTCATTGGAATGACTTAACACATTCACGTTTTATTTATTAATTTCCTCTTATAGACATAGGGTGGATGGCCCTTTCAGCGCAGCTGATTTTCAAAGGGGGTCCACAAACATAAAAATAAATAAATATACAGTGAATTATACGTTGCCAGTATATAATAATAAAACAAAAATAATGATGATTAAACATCATTATAACCTATAATTGCAGAGACTAGATTTGAGTGACTTGTTTAAATCAACAGCTCATTAATGACACTGATACTTATCCTCTGTACTCGGCTGGTGTGATTATATAACATGTACATTGATATAGTCTCTGACTACAGCAAATAATAGGCTCTTGATACGTATTTAGAAAACACTGAAATATGTGCACACAATACAAATTAATAATATATATTTGATAACCGTTATACATGTTATAAATACCGTAAAATGTTAGGGAACAATGATAAAACATGTATGATCAAACTGAAAGCCATATATATCTTCTGTACAGATAACATGTATGGAGATTAAGACGCCGTGCTTGACATCCAGCCTGTCGAGCAGACTCGCCGATGGACTCCAGGGTTTCGCTAACCTTCAGCAAGTAACCATCACAGACCCAACAGAAGTAACTTCGCTGCCTCACCTGACTAACATCCAACGCTTGAAGTTCCCTGGTCTGCCTCGGGAGTGCGGGGACTGGGCGTGGCTGCGTTCTGCTAAGAACCTGCAAGACATCGAAGTGTCAGTCAGAGGAACGGAATCATCAGAAGAGGCAGAGAGCTTCCACGTCAAAGGGGGAGAAGCTGCTTTCTCACACATTGTGACTCCAGTGACCATCGATGTCTTAGTTAACCTACCACTGCATATGCAGAACGAGGTAAAATGTGTACAATTGCCACGATAGATACTTAACTATAAACAGTGAGATGTAACAGCCAATGTGTAAATATAATGGCTGGCCAGACCTACATGGGATTATGATTTGTAGTTATTAAACATAAAGTATGCAACTTTAATTGCTTGTTCATTACAACAAAACGTGTGGCTTAGTGGTAGAGTGTGTGTCTCAAGTCGTGGGTTCAAACCCCCACCGGGTATTTTGCTTGTCATACATAAAATGATAGAACAGTTAAGTTAATAATAACATCAATGCTATGCAATGCCCATTGGAAGGAGTATTGTTCGTTAGTGAAGTGGCAACCCTGGATAATTAAGTTTGATTAATTACTCGGCCCTTGTTTGGCAAAGGGGTGTAAACTGTTTATTTGGGGGCTTTGTTGTCAACATTGTCAATTTTCAGAAGATCTCGAGTTTTAGTTTTTGAGATATCAGGGGCCCTCTATGCCCAATTGCATAACTTCCGTGGTATTTTGTACCGCAAACGGGTGTGTCTATAGATCACACTGTACGTGAAAATATAGTAACTCGCGCGGGCAGTCGTAGTATTTATCGAAATAAGATAAATTATATATCTTCATTTATTCACGGTTTGATTTAATTTGTTAATCCCCTAGTGTTTTGTGGCGGCTTCAATCGACCTGATTACTACGTAATTTTATAATTTTAGATTTCTTATTCATGCAACTTTATTCAATGGCAATTGATAAATGAATACATACATCTCACTTTTCTGCGTTCTTATTTTTAAACGTCCTTGAAATTATTGATACTACATGGGCAGTGTTTATTTGCAGCTTGAATTACGGGAAGCATTACACGAAAAATCAATCCTTCTGATTTTGATTAGTTGTGGTTATATTTTGGTATTCTAAGCAATCGATCATGCGAACATGAGATCGATCATTACCAGTGATTAATCATTACATTACGCCCTTTTCTTTAATATTTGTTTTACTATCATTGTTGAAGAATGGGGCATGTGCCCCTCTCCACACTGTGCCCCCGTCGATCCAACAATGAGTCATTGGAATGACTTAACACATTCACATTTCCAGTATACAATACAAACAAAATAATGATGATTACAAATCATTATATAACCTATAATTGCAGAGACGAGATTTGAGTGACTTGATTAAATCAAAGGTTACTGTCCTTTATTCCGAAGGTTCGTTATCTCGAAGGTTCGGTTATTCCGAAGGTTCGTTATTCCGAAGGTTCGCTATTCCGAAGGTTCGCTATTCCAAAAACGAAATCGGGTTCGCTATTCCGAAGGTTCATTTATCCTAAAATAAAATCGGGTTCGTTATTCCGAAGGTTCGGATATTCCGAAGGTTCGTTATTCCGAAGGTTCGCTATTCCTAAAACGAAATCGGGTTCGCTATTCCGAATGTTCATTAGTCCGAAAATAAAATAGGGTTCGTTAATCCAAAAATAAATTCTGGTTAGTTATAATTCTAAAATGAAATCAGGTTTGTTATAATACTATACATTTAATTGTTTTTGTTTATTTAATTTACAGCCTGCATTAAGCATACACCTCCCCTCCCCCCACCCCCCCCCCCCTTTCCCATTCCCTCCCTTAACCAGACCAATCAATCATTTAAGTTTGTTTTATATATATGGGCAATTCCGGATGAGAGAGGCCAAAAATGGAAAATTTAAAAGTTTATGAAATACAATTTCATAGCATGTTTTGGGTGGACAACGTCCTATATATTAGTGAATAGAAGACCGTTTGTGAATAACTTAATCTGTTTTTCTGAAAGCAGTGTTTAAACTTTTTGGGATTTCTAGGCTTCAGAATTGAAAAAATGACTAAATTCAATACTAAATCAATAAATCATTGATCCCTGAACTTATTCCTTTGTATACTTTGCAGTTACAACTAGTATATGGATAATCTTCTTATTTTGTAAAGCACTTGTTCCAACCGGAACCAATATTTGCTGGACAGAATGACCAAATCTACTCCAATTTGTATGTAATTCCGTTACCGAAATTCCAAGAAAGTTTTTTTAAAGAACTTTAATATTGATGAATTATTCTGTAATTGTAAATCCAATGCTAAAATATGTGTCCTTGAAATCCCAAACACCCAATTCTTTAATATCTTCACCCATTTCTATGAAAACATCGGTAACGGAATTACATGGTAACGGAATTACACCGGTAACGGAATTACATCGGTAGGGGACGCAACATTAATTTGACTTCAAAGTGAGTAGGAAGTTTTTGAAAGAAAGGAACTCCACCTGCTATACAGGGGGGAAAACAAAATCCAACTTCTGATGAGTAAAAAACAAATTATGAATATAAAGGAAGATATCAAATGAGATAGATCCTCTCTTATGACCTTCTGTTCTTTTGCCATAAAAATAGTTGAGAAACAGTTTATCTATTAAACATATGTCAGGCATAGTTTTCACAAAGTATAAACAAACAAAATCTTGCAGTCTTTGGCAAGAAAATAAAAAATAGATCACCCAACCCCAACACCCTCCCCTTGTTGAAGTCTAAGACTGCAGGTAGTATTGAGGAAGATAGTGTCCAAGATAACAGCAAGAACAGTCAGAACAGAGGAAAAAAACAACAACACAGTCTATATTAGCAATGTCATCAGCAGCGGCATGGAGGACCTCAAAGTGAAATGGGTGGTAGTTCAACACTGCAAAGAAAACAATGCCAAAAAATTAATTGGCCAAGTGATAGAAGCTGTGGATAGTAACATTACCGTCAAATTATTGAAGCAAACAGTACCAGGGAAGTATGGTTGGCCACATAGTAGATGACTTTGGCTTGAAATCTCATCAGTTGCTCAACTTGAGATTGGTCTAAAAAGACCAAGACTACCAGTACCACTTTGCGCAAGCAGGAGTATTGAGTATAAAGTTTCATCTCATTATCTAGTCAATCCCTTGCTTCTGCTTAACTCTTACCACGCCATGAGGCTGCACGCACGCTATTGGTATAGTGCTTTATACAGGCAAGCACGCTATCGATTGACTGCTCTCTTCAAGCAAGAGAGCCATCGCCTTGCTGCTTTGTGCATGCATGCACGCTTTGTGATATAGCACTTGAACGTGTCTCCAAATAAACCTGGCACAGGGGGGATTAGTGGCTGGCACAATGGGGATTAGCGGCGTGGCACTGGGCTGTATTCATTATGGCAGGATAGGAGTTAAAAGCATTAAGACAATGGGCCCTTTGAAATTCTGTCAATATTATAAGAGGTCACCTGCAAATGTCCAGGATGATCCAGACACAATTGGGCTGACTATACTTCGGCTATACTTCGGCTATATCTCAAAGGGCCCATTGCCCTGTTGCCTAATATCAGAACTCAAGGGATTGACTAGATAATGAAAGGAAACCATTCAAATATTATAGCACCATACAGGAACTACACAATAGGTCTACTGGTGAATATTGTTACCGGTAGGTTTTGTCTTTTTAAGCCAAGCTCAAGTTGAGCTACTGATTTGAGAATTCGGGCCAATTACATTATTCACAGGTCTTAGATATGTAAAAGAGCCACAAACAGACAGAATAGATATATACTCTCCTTCATATAAATGCATGTATCATGCTAACTTATTCACTGGCTTTAAAATGTAGCTTGCCAGTATTATTGCTGATGAATTAAAGTTCAGACAATAAGATTGAACTCTATCCTTGCTGGCCATTTGACTTGTCAGTATTGTAACATACTTTGTTAGTACAATTTATAAATAAGTTTAGGATTTTTAAAACTTGAACATCTTTAATATCAAGTTGTACACATTGTGCATTACATAATATACTACAAACAATTAATTGTATCCCTGATACATGTATCAACTGATCTCTGACTATAAATTAATGTTCTTGTACATGCTTCTAACAATTTATTATGTCCAAATTGCATCAAGTATGTGTACATGATCAAAAAAGTGTCTTGGTAGTATTCTTCAGTAGTAGTGATTTTGATCAGATGGATGAGTTTAATTTAGAACAATTTAGTAGATGGCATACAGGTAGACATTATTTACAGGTCTAATAGCATATCATAGATACCCTCAATGAGCCACAAATGGACAGAAGAGATACACTTTCCTTCATATAATTACTCATAACATACTAATTAGTTTCCTGGCTTTTAACTTCCCAGAATTATTGGTATTAACATTCAGACAATAGGATTGAACCCTATCCGTGCTGGCCATTAAAGGGTACCACCACCCAAAAATAATATTCTTATTATAGAAAGGTAACATCTTTAGTATTCCATTCCTTCAACAAGCTCACAAAAATATGTTTTCAGAAAAATATATATAATTGGAAAAAGCATCACCATTCTCAACCATGTTTTTATGCGGTCTGAATTGCGAAGACTATATGCGTGCAGAGCCAGAGCGCTCTGTGCAGAGCGAACGAATCATCCAGGATTCTATTGACGTACGCGTGAAAGCATTGGCGCACTGGCAAATGCTTGGCCAGTATGGAACCAGGAAATAGCAGTGGTTCCGTAAGTGGTGGAAATTAATTGATTTGCTTATGAATTACACAACCCTTTGCAAAATGTCGGGTATCTATTTGATATCACAAAACGGTACCAAAACATATAATAATGTGTTGTCCTTTGCCTGGTGGTCCCCTTTAAACTTACCAGCATGGTTACATACTTTGTTAGTACATGTCCAATGTATAAGTCTTCCCAGGGTTTTCTGAATTCTAATATCAAGTTGTACACATTGTGTATTGCATGATATACTTCAAGCAATTCATGTTACCCTTGATACATGCATCATTTGACATCTGACTTTGATTTATTGTTCTGCTAAGCACTTGCTTCCCAATCTGTTTTGTCCAAATTGCATAATATAAGGAAGTGTACATGATCAAAAAAGTGTTTTTGTAGTATATGTGTATGAAATACTTTGGTAGAAGTGATATTTATCCAATGGATACGTATAGTTTAGAAGAATTTGTGGATAATTGACAAAGCAGTGTTACTAGTGTAATTCCGTTACCATGTTCATTAGATAGCTTTCTAGTATAAATAGAGAAATATGTGACCATTGATTTGAGCCAGGACTGCAGAGTTTGATAACAAGGACTATGTAAACGAAGACTGACTTGAATTTCGCAAATACAAATAGTTATTTTTTTAGAAATTTCACACTGCGTTACCAAATTAACAAATTAAGCAGGCGTATTCATATATTACTTCATAATTTGGCATAAAAGTATCTTGCATTTTGGTTTTTATAAATGTTTGAACATAAAAATAACATTTTAAAGGGATTTTAGCTTATCTGGTATTCAAAAAATTAAACTTTTTAAGGTAAATTTCAGAAGGCGTAATTCCGTTACCATTTATGTAATTCCGTTACCGCTGCCTTTTTTGGAAACATGGTCAGTTACGACCAAACAAGATGAACATAAAGGAAAAAATTAATGTTATCATGAAGTTGACACCCATAGCAATGAATTTTAAAATAAATCTACACAAAATGTCTTTTAAATTTCAGAAGAATTCATGTGAAAGTTGAAGGTGGGAAAAAAGGCCCATTCTCTGCCGTAATTCCGTTACCGACGTATCATACGTGCTAGCACTTTCCTCATGTATGAAATTTCCATATTTTTGTTTCTATATGACAGCAGGTATATCTCCAGAACTTATTAAAGTGTTGATAAGCCTTTAGGTCATAGGACTAATCCATATTATGAAAAAGAATGAG
Organism: Echinarachnius parma; assembly: GCA_037951105.1. Taxonomy (NCBI): domain Eukaryota; kingdom Metazoa; phylum Echinodermata; class Echinoidea; order Clypeasteroida; family Echinarachniidae; genus Echinarachnius; species Echinarachnius parma. The sequence continues at coordinate 18,398 of JBAMJV010014237.1, forward strand.
CAAAATTTCTCTGAATTGTAATTCCGTTACCACGGAATTGCCCATATATTTGATTAAGCAAGACCCCCCATCTTCTTTCCCACGTGGCTGTGCTAATCTGAAATATAGTTCTATTTTCTCGAGACTACTTTTTAGTGGTCTCGACCGTCAAAAACCCTGTCTCGACCGACTAAAACTTGGTCTCGACCGACTTAAGCCTGGTCTCGGCCCCTAATTTGTCCAAGATCTCTGGTCTCGACCTTGACAATTTTGAAAGTACTTGATCTCGGCTTCAAAAAAAAAAAATGTACGGACACCCCCCTTCCCCCCCCCCCCCCCCCCCCCCCCCCTGAGAGGGGTTTTCAACTTTGGAGGTATTTGTGGTCTCGGCCTCGAAAATTTAGAAGGTAGGCTACTTGGTCTCGGCTTGGAATTTTTTACAAAATAACCCCCCCCCCCCCCTTTAAAAAATCCTGGGTACGCCACTTTAGGAATAGCGAATAGCGAACCTTCGGAATAACGAACCCTCGGAATAACGGACCTCGGAATAACGAACCTTCGGAATAACCGAACCTTCGGAATAACGAACCTTCGGAATAACGATTCTGATTTCATTTTAGGAATAGCGAACCTTCGGAATAACGAACCCTCGGAATAACGAATTCGGAATAACGAACCTTCGTAATAATGCAACAAATGTTCGGATTAACGAATCCTATTTCATTTTCGGATAAACGAACCCTCAGGTATACGAAATTTACGTGTTCGGAATAATGAACCTTCGGAATAACGAAGCGCACCCAAATCAACAGCTCAATAATGACATTGATATTTATATTATCCTCTGTACTCGGCTGGTGTGATTATATTACATGTACAATGATATAGTCTCTGACTAAACCATATAATAGGCTCTTGATACGTATTTAGGAAACACTGAAATATTTGGCCAGGTCTTCAACAATAACGCTCGTCATACATAGAACAGTGTAGGTCAATGATTATATCAATGCTATGCAACGTCCACTAAAGGGGTATTGTTTGTCACTGAAGTAGCTACCTTGTAAAAATTAAGCGTTATTATTATTTATCAAAATGAGATAGATTATGGTATCTTCATTTTTGCACTGTTGGTATGTATTTGTTAAACCCCTAGAGTTTTGTGGAGTCTTCGATCTACCTGATATGCAATTATAAATTGCTTATTTATGCAATATTATTCAGAGGCACTTGGACATAAACACAAATACGGCCATTTATTTCCAAATGATGTTTGTAATTTCTGCGTTTTAATGAATTAATAAAGCTTCCCACATTCCTGTGTTTTCATTTCTTTGTGGCTTGAATTACGGAAAAGCATGACACGAAAAATTCTGTATAGTACGCTAGTCATGCTAGTATGATAATTACAAGTATATGTGGCATAGGAAGAAGTGTGTTCCGATTAGCTGTGGTAATAGTTGGGGACTATGAGCAATCGATCATGCGAACATGGGATCGATCTATCATTACCATTAATCGATCAATACATGTTGTGACCGATTATGTTGTAATGTGTTTTTAAAGCTATTTCTTGCTACTTTACGCTTAGAGGATTCGCAAATGCTACAAATATACCCACATCATGGGAATCGGTTGAGTATTAGGCAAGCAAAATAGAAATAAATGCAGTATGATTCCCTGTTCTCACAAGTAGCGAGATAGATAGTTGCATATTTATGCAGAAGGAGCTGTGTTTGGGTCTTGTGGTCAGTGCTCCATAGCTACTCGCTTTGACCAAATCGGGTTCGAAACCAAAATGCATCTCTTGTATAATGACAATGAATTAAAGGACAGTCCCAGACGTAATGAATGATAATTGATTGGGCGCGTCTGGAGAGAACAAAGTAATTCCCAACCAACCACTGCGTATTATGAATGCAATGGTTAGGGCTGCTGGTATCGAATTATGTTGATATTTCGCGCAACTGATTGATTATATAAAGATTTGTTTAATTTTGACTAAAAGTTAACACGAAAGATTATATATACATATCACTATTTCTTGAGCATGTTAAAAATGGTGTAAGGACTTTCATGTTCAGTGTGTCGATGTGATACATTCGCGCTATTCTCATTCTGTTAAGGGTGTGTGTGTTGTAGTACTTCCAGGTTCTATGCTCTAATTCAAATCATCTTAGCTGATGTCCCGGGTCTTATGTTCTCATATCTCTCCTGTATAGATAACACACATAGAGATCAACACGCCACACTTGACATCAAGCCTACCGATCAGGCTTGTTGATGGTCTCCAGACCTTATCAAACCTTCAGCAAGTGACCATCAAAGACCCAGCGCTAGTAACTTCGCTGCCTTACCTGACCAACACCCCAAGCTTGAAGTTCCTTGGTCTGCCTCGCGAGTGCAGAGAATGGGCGTGGCTGCGTTCTGCACAAAACCTGCAGGACATCGAAGTGTCAGTCAGAGGAACGAAATCATCAGATAAGGCAGAGAGTATCCGCGTCAAAGGGGAAGAAGCTACATTCTCACAGACTGTGACACCAGTGACCATCGATGTCCTAGCTAACTTGCCACTGTATATGCAGAATAAGGTAAAATTTGTACGATTGCCACATATTAAGATACTTTACTATGAACATTGTGATTATAGAGGCAAGGTTTAAATGGCATGAATTTTATTATGCAAAAGACCTAGATGGAAATATGAATAATAATTCTTAGTAGACATAAAGGATGCATGATTAACTGTTTGTTTATTTGTATGAAAGTTCATCTGTATTGGTAATGTATAAGAAATTAATTTTAACTCTTGATCACATTACAAATATTTACCTCCAACAGAAGTTATATTTGTATTTGATATTTGTATTTCATGCATCAGACCTTGATATATATATATTTTTCAAATAAATGTCATTCAGAATTCTCAATTCAAATTCTCAAAATATTATAATTACATGATACAGCATAATTGATGTGAAGGAAATCAGCAGTACATAGTACTAACAACAAATACATGTACACGATTTTTAAACGATTCAAATGATAGTCTATCATATTTACATCTTGTAGAGGAAATGCATTATTTGGCGTATACAATAATATAAATGCAAGTGGCAGAAATTACCTCCAGAAAAAAAATATATAACTGATTATGGTCAATATAATTGTGTTACTTAACATACTTTAGGTGTGTTTTTGAAAGTGAAATATAAATGATGAGTAAAGGACATTCCCAGAACAAATGTGCAATTGATTCAACACTATAGATATAATTATGGCTCACAGTACTTTATTTGAAATGAACTATGCAGCATCAAATATTCTTGTTTATTGAAAAGCCTTTGGCTCAGTGGTATAGCGTCCGTCTCATGCAAGCCCCGGCCAGGTCTTCAACAATAACGCTCGTCATACATAGAACAGTGTAGGTCAATGATTATATCAATGCTATGCAACGTCCACTAAAGGGGTATTGTTCGTCACTGAAGTAGCTACCTTGTAAAAATTAAGCGTTATTATTATTAATAGTGGTATTTATCAAAATGAGATAAATTATGGTATCTTCATTTTTTCACTGTTGGTATGTATTTGTTAAACCCCTAGAGTTTTGTGGAGTCTTCGATCTACCTGATATCTACGTAATTATGCAATTATAGATTGCTTATTTATGCAATTTTATTCAGAGGCACTTGGAATTGAACATAAATACGGCTATATATGTTCCAATGATGTTTGTAATTTCTGCGTTTTAATGAATTAATAAAGCTTCCCACATTCCTATGTTCTCATTTCTTTGTGGCTTGAATTACGGAAAAGCATGACACGAAAAATCTATTCTGTATAGTACGCTAGTCATGCTAGTATGATAATTACAAATATATATGGCATAGGAAGAAAGATAAGTGTGTTCCAATTAGCTGTGGTAATATTTGGGCACTATGAGCAATCGATCATGCGAACACGGGATCGATCTATCATTACCATTAATCGATCAATACATGTTGTGACCGATTATGTTGTAATGTGTTTTTAAAGCTATTTGTTGCTACTTTACGCTTAGAGGATTCGCAAATACTTCAAATATACCCACATCATGGGAATCGGTTGAGTATTAGGCAAGCAAAATATAAATAAATACAGTATGATTCCCTGTTCTCACAAGTAGCGAGATAGATAGTTGCATATTTATGCAGAAGGAGCTGTGTTTGGGTCTTGTGGTCAGTGCTCCATAGCTACTCGCTATGACCAAACCGGGTTCGAAACCAAAATGCATCTCTTGTATAATGACAATGAATTAAAGGACAGTCCCAGACTTAAAGAATGATAATTGATTGGGCGCGTCTGGAGAGAACAAAGTAATTCCCAACCAACCACTGCTGCGTATTATGAATGCAATGGTTAGGGCTGCTGGTATCGAATTATGTTGATATTTCGCGCAACTGATTGATTATATAAAGATTTGTTTAATTTGGACTAAAAGTTAACACGAAAGATTATATATACATATCATTATTTCTTGAGCATGTTAAAAAAGGCGTAGAGACTTACATGTTCAGTGTTTCGATGTGACAGATTCGCGCTATTCTCATTCTGTTAAGGTTGTGTGTGTTGTAGTACTTCCAGGTTCTATGCTCTAATTCAAATCATCTTAGCTGATGTCCCGGGTCTTATGTTCTCATATCTCTCCTGTATAGATAACACACATAGAGATCAACACGCCACACTTGACATCAAGCCTACCGATCAGGCTTGTTGATGGTCTCCAGACCTTATCAAACCTTCAGCAAGTGACCATCAAAGACCCAGCGCTAGTAACTTCGCTGCCTTACCTGACCAACACCCCAAGCTTGAAGTTCCTTGGTCTGCCTCGCGAGTGCGGAGAATGGGCGTGGCTGCGTTCTGCACAAAACCTGCAGGACATCGAAGTGTCAGTCAGAGGAACGAAATCATCATTTAAGGCAGAGAGTATCCGCGTCAAAGGGGAAGAAGTTACATTCTCACACACTGTGACACCAGTGACCATCGATGTCCTAGCTAACTTGCCACTGTATATGCAGAATAAGGTAAAATTTGTACGATTGCCACATATTAAGATACTTTACTATGAACATTGTGATTATAGAGGCAAGGTTTACATGGCATGAATTTTATTATGCAAAAGACCTAGATGGAAATATGAATAATAATTCTAAGTAGACATATGGAAGTTTTGGGTTGAGTTTAAGTCTTGAAGAGTTATTTGTTGCTGTTAGCATGGTTAATTGTGAGATAGAAATCGAAAATAATAAATTCCCACATTATAAGAATCGGTTGGGTATTAAGCAAGTTACTTCATGGAGAACCAAATTTCAAAAGAAATAATGTAAATAAAGTACTATTAGGAGATGCCAATAAATGCAGTATGATTCCAGGTTCCCCTTCGTGAGACGGATAGTACTTATGCAGTATGAACTGTGTTTAAGTCTTGTGGTCAGAGCTCCATTCTAACTCTCCGCACTAAGCAGACCGGGTTCGAAGTATGCATCTTTCTCATGCATGGTGACAATGAAATAAAGGACAGTATTAGACGTGAAGAATCATTATTGATTGAGCGCGTCTGTAGAAAGAAATACTTTCACTACCAGTGCAATATGTTCCCGCATTAGTTAGAAATTAGTATATCCCCTAATTAGTTTGCCATGATACCCCCCCCCCCCTCCCCCATAAAAAAAAAAGGTAAAGCAAACTCAAACTGTCCAAACATTCAAATACCTCCCTTACGTGCCTCAATCATTTTGAAGAAAAAAATAAAAATACAATAGAAGATATAAGGATACATTTTTTGAAGAAGAAAAAAATTAATACATAAGGTGTGCGCCCCCCCCCCCCCCCCCCCCAATCAGTCCAACCACGCTACGCTACTGGCTTATACATGGGAGTGGCAAGAACTATCACACTGACGGCTATGCCCTTTGTTGTACTACATCATTTTAGGCCGATTTGTATTTGTTTACAGGGCCCACTGAAAGGACATTGTTCGTCAGAAATAATATTCACAGTGCCCAATAATTTAAGCGTAATTAGTATTAGTCATTGTATATATTTAATGAATTATATACATGTATATTCATTTATTCACGGTTTGATTTTATTTGAAAATCGCCTCGAGTTTTGTGGAGGCTTCGATCGAGCTGATTACTACGTAATTGTATAATTCTAGATTGATTATTTATCCAATTTCATTTAAAGGCACTTGAAGTTCGAAACTTCCCTGAAATTGATACTACATGGGCAGTATTTATTTGTGGCATGAATTACTGGAAGCATGCCACAAAAATCAATCCATGTGATTTTATTAGTTGTGGTAATATTTTGGGACGGTAAGCAATCGATCATGCGAACGTGGGATCTACGGTATCATTACCAGTGATCAATCATTACATTACGCCTTTTAAAAATATTTGTTTTACTGAAATTATTAAAAGATGGGGCATGTGCCCCGGCCTCTCCCCATTGTGCCCCGTCGACCCGTCAATGAGTCATTGGAATGACTTAACACATTTCATGGCCAATAAATGTGTTTAACTGACATGACTGATTTGGCCTAATATTACAACAATTTTGCAGTTATTCACGTTAAGCTATACTAGCAACATTTATTCCAGGTATGCCACGAAAAAGGTCTCTGAAATGGAGCATGAACATTTAAATAGTAAGTTTTATAAGTCTTGGTATTTTGGTTAGTATTCGCTTACCCCGTTGTTCGATCACAACCTGTGCGCGGCCACGGGTGGCTCGCCGCAATGCGCCGACAGCGGTCGTAAGCGAAATTTTGCACAGGCGGAGACTCGTAATGCAATATAAAAGACGGTCCGTTGCTTTTATTATTTGGATGTCTTACAATCAATATAACTCCAAGAAAAGGAGATTTCAAGCCCTAATTTGTTTCAGGCAAGCTCTTAAATTACATTTTATTTGACATAATACAATAATCTCGAAACTTTTGAAATTTTGCTTGCAAAAGGTGGAAACTCCCTTTAAAAAAATATTATACTTTGGGTTACGACTGAGAGAATCATCAGAAGCGGCAAAGAGCAGCCTCGTCGAAGGGAACAATTCTACTATCACACACACTGTGACTACAATGACCATCGATGTCTTAAGAATCCTTCAACCATGTTTGAAAATTTAGGTACACATTTGCACGATCTCCAAACTATGATACTTTACTATGATTATTTTAATTATCTTAATAGTTAAGGTGTAGATTGAATTGCATGCTTCTTATCATGCATCAGACCTTGATATATATTTTTGTTCAAATAAATTTTATTCAGAATTCTCAAATCAAATTATCCAAAAAGTATAAGTACATGATAAAGCATAATTGATGTGAAGGAAATCAGCAGTACACAGTACTAACAACATACAATGATATAAATGCAAGTGGCAGAAATTACCTCCAGAACAAAACAAAAATATATATATAACTGATCATGGTAAATATAATTGTGTTACTTAACATGCTTCAGGTGTGTTTTTGAAATTGAAATATAAATGATGAGAAAAAGACATTCCCTGAACAAATGCGCGATTGATTAAACAATATAGATATAATTATGGCTCACAGTACTTTATTTGAAATGAACTATGCAGCATCAAATATTATTGTTTATTGAAAAACATGTGGCTCAGTGGTATAGTGTCCGTCTCATGCACGGGAGGTCGTAGATTCAAATCCCGGCCAGGTCTTCAACAATAACGCTCGCACACATAGAACAGGGTAGGTCAATGATAACACCAATGCTATGCAAGGCCCACTCAAGGAGTATTAATCGTCACTGAAGTAGCCACCTTGGATAAATTAAGCGTTATTAGTATTAACAATGGTATTTATTAAAATAAGATCAAGTATGATATCTTAATTTGTTACTGTTTGTTTGTATTTGTTAATCCCATAGTCTTTTGTGGGGGATACGATCTACCTAATCTACGTAATTATGCAATTATAAATTGCTTATTAAAGCAATTTTGTTTAAAGGCACTTGGATATAAACACAAATACGGCAATTTATTCCATTGACGTTTATAATTTCTGAGATTTGATAAATGAATAAAGCTTCCCACATTTGTGTGTTCTCATTTCTTTGTGGCTTGAACTACGGAAAAGCATGACACGAAAAATCAATTCCGTATAGTACGCTAGTCATGCTAGTATGATAATTACAAGTATATGTGGCATTGGAAGAAAGATAAGTGCGTTCCGATTAGATGTGGTCGATCATGCGAACATGGGATCGATCTATCATTACCATTGATCGATCAATACATGTTGTGACCGATTATGTTGTAAGTGTTTTTTAAGCTATGTTGTTGCACCACAATTGTCGCCTCCTGCACAAATTGTCGTTTGCGACAATTTGTGTTGCTCTCGCCGTCCCCATACCCGGTGACAATTTGTGAAATCACGTAAAACCTCACACCAGAAATTGTCGCCTATTGCACAAATTGTCGTCAGTCGCTGTCTTCAAGCTACAAAGATGATGATGATGATAATAATAATATTCAGTGTTGGTGGACTCGAGGCTGGCTCGGCGTCGACACCAGTGGAAGATTTTACGAAGCAGAGACCGAGATCCGTCAACAAATCTCGAGGCCGAGACCGAGACTATTTGGTTTTGGGGGCCGAGACCATTAAAGAACACTACAAATTAGCCTCGAGACAACTTTAAAAAAAAAACAAGCCCTGTGTGTGCATGTGTAAATATTCGTTTTTGAATACATGGTTTATTTATTCGTGCTGTTATCTTTTTTATTCGATGTCAAACTAAATTTGTATTCAACAATGCCGGGGTGGGGGGGGGGGGGGGGGCTCGATCTTTCGCGTGATAATTCCGCAACGCACGCAGGTATCGCCGCGTGACTTCATGGGGGTTTTTTTTTATTGAAGTCTTTCGAGACCAAATTTGCGACGACCGGGTATACCATTCCGAAGTCACGCAGTGACCGTTTGTAAGTGAGCGTCGGCCTAAAATCACTAAATTTTGTGTTTGGTGAACAAATTCTAGATGGAAATGGTAATAATTTTTTCCATTGAAAAAAAAAACATAAGTCAAAAAAACAAATAATAACTAATTCCAAAAAACAGAGAAATAGCCTACATAAAGAAAATCTGCGCTGTCGCAATTTCTAACGTTCGAAACCGGTTAATTTAAGCAAACAAATATATTATTGTTCAGTGATTATTAGCGATTTACAGACGAAAAGGGGATTTCAGCATAAATGTGAATAATCAATTGAAATTGTATTATTTTCAAAAACATAACAATGTAATCTTGTAGATTATGTCGCAAGCTATCTGTGTGCCAAATTTCGTGGCGGCCGCGCGTTCGTCGGCAGAGATCTCAAAGGGGGTGGAACCCCCCCCCCCCCCCCCCCCTCCCCCCCACCCCGGCCATTGCATAGCCAAAATAATCCGGCCTGGTGAGGGTTAATCATTTATTACTTTAAAACTGTGTGTAAAATATGCGTTGTTCATTGGCTAACACATTCACGTGATTGCCATATTAGTTTTGACCGTTACATGGCAAAAAGCACTGTTAATGTTTGTTAATGCGCGCGCTACATAAGAGATTGGCCCCAATTGTTAAGTGTGCATGGTAAAACATCATCAACACACTTCTCACTCCCGAGTTCCTCTAAAATAATCAAAATAAACACACCGGAAAAGTCGTGATGTTGGGCAGAATCCGACGATCCCGTGCCTATGGCACGCCAAGCTTACATTAATCGAGTGTGACAAGCCGGCCGTATAGTATATTGGGCTGGGGTGGTGCATGGCAGAGAGATGACAGAAGGAGACCCTTCAAAGTTGACATGTGTTTTCTATGTTGCAATACATCCATTCTTTTGCATACATTTACACATCAACCTCTCTGTCACTTGTTACACTGCTTTTACACACACACATAGGCACACCAAGGACAATGGGGGGGGGGGGGGGGGGAATGGGGGGGGGGGGGGGGGGGGGGGGGGGTCCGGGGGGGGGGGGGGGGGGGGGTTCGGGAAGGCCTGATTTGGGAAATCACCCCCCCCCCCCCCCCCCCTTACACAATTAGAGCGGTCTTAAGGCCACTTTAAGTGGTCTCGACCAGCATAGCCAATGGTCTCGATCGGACCCCCCAAAGCCAATTAGTGATCTCGGTCTCGGCCTTTTTTGGCAGGCTTCGAAAACTCTTCACCAACACCCCTCCCCCCTCCCTCCTCGAAACATTCCACATCCCCCTTCAAATAAACCTCAATGACTCCCCCCGATCCCTATACAAATCTTCACAGACACCCCACTCGAATAATCCTCACCGACAACCCCCCCCTCCCCCGTGAAAAAAAAAAACCAAATGGGTACGCCACTGCACCCATCCCTAAAACACACCCCTCCACGCCCACCGTCACTCCCCCACACACACACCCCACACACGTATAAACACACACACACCCTACATTCACACATACACCCATCTTAATCCTTCAGATACCACGTGTGCAAACGCACGCACACACACATACACACGCTCACACACTATACACACACTGGCGACAATTTGTGGTGCCAGCTACCAGCACAAATTGTCGCCGTCGCCTCCACAAATTGTCGCAAACGACAATTTGTGCAGAATGCGACAATTTGTGGTGTCAACATTTTGCACAAATTGTCGCCTACGACAATTTGTGCAGGTACGACAATTTGTGGTGCAACATATGTGTTGCTACTTTACGCTTAGAGGAATCGCAAATTCTACAAATATACCCACATTATGGGAATCGGTTGAGTATTAGGCAAGCTAAATTTAAAGGAACCAAATTTAGAAAACAAAATGAAAGTATCATTACTGCTAGGGACAAAGAAATAAATGCAGTATGATTCCCTGTTCTCACAAGTAGCGAGATGCATAGTATTTATGCAGAAGGAGCTGTGTTTGGGTATTGTGGTCAGTGCTCCATAGCTCTTCGCACTAACCAAACCGGGTTCGAACCCAATATATATGCATCTCTCATATAATGGCAATGAATTACAGGACAGTCCCGACATGAACGATGTAATGGGCCGTATGCATAAAAACAAGCAATTGCTTATAAGCAAATGCTTTAAGCACAAGCAAGAGCTTGTCAAGCAAAAGATCAAGTTCAAGCAATTGCTTAGATTCGTATGCACAAGCCTTTGCTTGTGCTCAAACCTTTTGCTTGCACTGCCAAGCAATTGCTTACGTGTTGGACAAAGGATCGTTACGGTTGTGCGAACATCGCACTGCGGGGCAACAACGCTTCGTGCCCGACCTGGCAGCAGTAATTTTTTATTACGCAAATAGGGGGGAAACAGCGCGGAGCATCAGGGGCGTTTCTGTGCAGATCGATGGACAAAAATTGCCGTAAAAAGTCTAAAATAGCAGGAATTTGATCACAACATAACCTGTGGAATATGGAGCTTGAAATCATCCTGAAACAGAACGAAAAATTGATCCTTAAACGCGAATGCCCTGAGTAAGCAAGAGCTCAAGCTGGTCTGGATGTGCTTGAAAAAACGTAAGCAATTGCTTATCAAGACAAGTAAAAGGTTCGTTTTATGCATACGGTTGTAAGCAATTGCTTGTTTGGTAAGCATTTGCTTACGAGCAGTAAGCAATTGCTTGTGCTTGTAAGCAAATGCTTTTGCTTGCAAGCAATTGCTTGTTTTTATGCATACCGATTCAAGCAAAAGGCTAGCACAAGCAATTGCTTGTTTTTATGCATACGGCCCATTGTGTCTCTGTGTGTAAGTGTACATTGGGTCGTATGCATAAAAACAAGCAATTGCTTGTGCTAGCCTTTTGCTTGAATCGGTATGCATAAAAACAAGCAATTGCTTGCAAGTAAAAGCATTTGCTTACAAGCACAAACAATTGCTTACTGCCCGTAAGCAATTGCTTACCAAACAAGCAATTGCTTAAAACCGTATGCATAAGCCGAACCTTTTACTTGTCTTGA
>JBAMJV010014238.1:0-20472 GCA_037951105.1 Echinarachnius parma
GTGATGAGCTGCCCTAAGGTGATGAGCTGCCCGAAAGTGATGAGCTGCCCTAAAGTGATGAGCTGACCTAAAGTGATGAGCTGCCCTAAAGTGATGAGCTGCGCAAAAGTGATGAGCTGCCCTAAAGTGATGAGGTGCCCTAAAGTGATGAGGCGCCCTAAAGTGATGAGCTGCCCTAAAGTGATGAGCTGCCCTAAAGTGATGAGCTGCCCTAAAGTGATGAGCTGCCCTAAAGTGATGAGGTGCCCTAAAGTGATGAGGTGCCCTAAAGTGATGAGGTGCCCTAAAGTGATGAGGTGCCCTAAAGTGATGAGCTGCCCTAAAGTGATGAGCTGCCCTAAAGTGATGAGCTGCCCTAAAGTGATGAGCTGCCCTAAAGTGATGAGCTGCGCAAAAGTGATGAGCTGCCCTAAAGTGATGAGGTGCCCTAAAGTGATGAGCTGCCCTAAAGTGATGAGCTGCCCTAAAGTGATGAGCTGCCCTAAAGTGATGAGCTGCCCTAAAGTGATGAGCTGCCCTAAAGTGATGAGCTGCCCTAAAGTGATGAGGCTGCCCTAAAGTGATGAGCTGCCCTAAAGTGATGAGCTGCCCTAAAGTGATGAGCTGCCCTAAAGTGATGAGCTGCCCTAAAGTGATGAGGCTGCCCTAAAGTGATGAGGCTGCCCTAAAGTGATGAGCTGCCCTAAAGTGATGAGCTGCCCTAAAGTGATGAGCTGCCCTAAAGTGATGAGCTGCCCTAAAGTGATGAGCTGCCCTAAAGTGATGAGCTGCCCTAAAGTGATGAGCTGCCCTAAAGTGATGAGCTGCCCTAAAGTGATGAGCTGCCCTAAAGTGATGAGCTGCCCTAAAGTGATGAGCTGCCCTAAAGTGATGAGCTGCCCTAAAGTGATGAGGCTGCCCTAAAGTGATGAGCTGCCCTAAAGTGATGAGCTGCCCTAAAGTGATGAGCTGCCCTAAAGTGATGAGCTGCCCTAAAGTGATGAGGCTGCCCTAAAGTGATGAGCTGCCCTAAAGTGATGAGCTGCCCTAAAGTGATGAGCTGCCCTAAAGTGATGAGCTGCCCTAAAGTGATGAGCTGCCCTAAAGTGATGAGCTGCCCTAAAGTGATGAGCTGCCCTAAAGTGATGAGCTGCCCTAAAGTGATAAAGTGATGAGCTGCCCTAAAGTGATGAGCTGCCCTAAAGTGATGAGCTGCCCTAAAGTGATGAGCTGCCCTAAAGTGATGAGGTGCCCTAAAGTGATGAGGTGCCCTAAAGTGATGAGCTGCCCTAAAGTGATGAGCTGCCCTAAAGTGATGAGCTGCCCTAAAGTGATGAGCTGCCCTAAAGTGATGAGCTGCCCTAAAGTGATGAGCTGCCCTAAAGTGATGAGGTGCCCTAAAGTGATGAGCTGCCTAAGTGATGAGCTGCCTAAAGTGATGAGCTGCCCTAAAGTGATGAGCTGCCCTAAAGTGATGAGCTGACCTAAAGTGATGAGCTGCCCTAAAGTGATGAGGTGCCCTAAAGTGACAGAGCTGCCCTAAAGTGATGAGCTGCCCTAAAGTGATGAGGTGCCCTAAAGTGATGAGTGCCTAAAGTGATGAGCTGCCCTACAAGTGATGAGCTGCCCTAAAGTGATGAGCTGCCCTAAAGTGATGAGGTGCCCTAAAGTGATGAGCTGCCCTAAAGTGATGAGCTGCCCTAAAGTGATGAGCTGCCCTAAGTGATGAGCTGCCCTAAAGTGATGAGCTGCCCTAAAGTGATGAGCTGCCCTAAAGTGATGAGGCTGCCCTAAAGTGATGAGCTGCCTAAAGTGATGAGCTGCCCTAAAGTGATGAGCTGCCCTAAAGTGATGAGCTGCCCTAAAGTGATGAGGTGCCCTAAAGTGATGAGGCGCCCTAAAGTGATGAGCTGCCCTAAAGTGATGAGCTGCCCTAAAGTGATGAGCTGCGCTAAAGTGATGAGCTGCCCTAAAGTGATGAGGTGCCCTAAGTGATGAGGCGCCCTAAAGTGATGAGCTGCCCTAAAGTGATGAGCTGCCCTAAAGTGATGAGCTGCCCTAAAGTGATGAGCTGCCCTAAAGTGATGAGGCTGCCCTAAAGTGATGAGGTGCCCTAAAGTGATGAGGTGCCCTAAAGTGATGAGCTGCCCTAAAGTGATGAGCTGACCTAAAGTGATGAGCTGCCCGAAAGTGATGAGCTGCCCTAAAGTGATGAGCTGCCCTAAAGTGATGAGCTGCCCTAAAGTGATGAGCTGCCCTAAAGTGATGAGCTGCCCTAAAGTGATGAGCTGCCCTAAAGTGATGAGCTGCCCTAAAGTGATGAGCCTGCCCTAAAGTGATGAGCTGCCCTAAAGTGATGAGCTGCCCTAAAGTGATGAGCTGCCCTAAAGTGATGAGCTGCCCTAAAGTGATGAGCTGCCCTAAAGTGATGAGCTGCCCTAAAGTGATGAGGTGCCCTAAAGTGATGAGCTGCCCTAAAGTGATGAGCTGCCCTAAAGTGATGAGCTGCCCTAAAGTGATGAGCTGCCCTAAAGTGATGAGCTGCCCTAAAGTGATGAGCTGCCCTAAAGTGATGAGTGCCCTAAAGTGATGAGCTGCCCTAAAGTGATGAGGCTGCCCTAAAGTGATGAGCTGCCCTAAAGTGATGAGCTGCCCTAAAGTGATGAGCTGACCTAAAGTGATGAGCTGCCCTAAAGTGATGAGGTGCCCTAAAGTGATGAGCTGCCCTAAAGTGATGAGCTGCCCTAAAGTGATGAGCTGCCCTAAAGTGATGAGGTGCCCTAAAGTGATGAGGTGCCCTAAAGTGATGAGCTGCCCTAAAGTGATGAGCTGCCCTAAAGTGATGAGCTGCCCTAAAGTGATGAGCTGCCCTAAAGTGATGAGCTGCCCTAAAGTGATGAGGTGCCCTAAAGTGATGAGCTGCCCTAAAGTGATGAGCTGACCTAAAGTGATGAGCTGCCCTAAAGTGATGAGGTGCCCTAAAGTGATGAGCTGCCCTAAAGTGATGAGCTGCCCTAAAGTGATGAGCTGACCTAAAGTGATGAGCTGCCCTAAAGTGATGAGCTGCCCTAAAGTGATGAGCTGCCCTAAAGTGATGAGCTGCCCTAAAGTGATGAGCTGCCCTAAAGTGATGAGCTGCCCGAAAGTGATGAGCTGCCCTAAAGTGATGAGCTGCCCTAAAGTGATGAGCTGCCCTAAAGTGATGAGCTGCCCTAAAGTGATGAGCTGCCCTTAAGTGATGAGCTGTGCAAAAGTGATGAGCTGCCCTAAAGTGATGAGGTGCCCTAAAGTGATGAGGCGCCCTAAAGTGATGAGCTGCCCTAAAGTGATGAGCTGCCCTAAAGTGATGAGCTGCCCTAAAGTGATGAGCTGCCCTAAAGTGATGAGCTGCCCTAAAGTGATGAGGTGCCCTAAAGTGATGAGGTGACCTAAAGTGATGAGGTGACCTAAAGTGATGAGGCGCCCTAAAGTGATGAGCTGCCCTAAAGTGATGAGCTGCCCTAAAGTGATGAGCTGCGCAAAAGTGATGAGCTGCCCTAAAGTGATGAGGTGCCCTAAAGTGATGAGGCGCCCTAAAGTGATGAGCTGCCCTAAAGTGATGAGCTGCCCTAAAGTGATGAGCTGCCCTAAAGTGATGAGCTGCCCTAAAGTGATGAGGTGCCCTAAAGTGATGAGCTGCCCTAAAGTGATGAGCTGCCCTAAAGTGATGAGCTGCCCTTAAGTGATGAGCTGTGCAAAAGTGATGAGCTGCCCTAAAGTGATGAGGTGCCCTAAAGTGATGAGGCGCCCTAAAGTGATGAGCTGCCCTAAAGTGATGAGCTGCCCTAAAGTGATGAGCTGCCCTAAAGTGATGAGCTGCCCTAAAGTGATGAGCTGCCCTAAAGTGATGAGGTGCCCTAAAGTGATGAGGTGACCTAAAGTGATGAGGTGACCTAAAGTGATGAGGCGCCCTAAAGTGATGAGCTGCCCTAAAGTGATGAGCTGCCCTAAAGTGATGAGCTGCGCAAAAGTGATGAGCTGCCCTAAAGTGATGAGGTGCCCTAAAGTGATGAGGCGCCCTAAAGTGATGAGCTGCCCTAAAGTGATGAGCTGCCCTAAAGTGATGAGCTGCCCTAAAGTGATGAGCTGCCCTAAAGTGATGAGGTGCCCTAAAGTGATGAGGTGCCCTAAAGTGATGAGGTGCCCTAAAGTGATGAGGTGCCTAAAGTGATGAGCTGCCCTAAAGTGATGAGCTGCCCGAAAGTGATGAGCTGCCCTAAAGTGATGAGCTGACCTAAAGTGATGAGCTGCCCTAAAGTGATGAGCTGACCTAAAGTGATGAGCTGCCCTAAAGTGATGAGCTGCCCTAAGGTGATGAGCTGCCCGAAAGTGATGAGCTGCCCTAAAGTGATGAGCTGACCTAAAGTGATGAGCTGCCCTAAAGTGATGAGGTGCCCTAAAGTGATGAGCTGCCCTAAAGTGATGAGCTGCCCTAAAGTGATGAGCTGCCCTAAAGTGATGAGGTGCCCTAAAGTGATGAGGTGCCCTAAAGTGATGAGCTGCCCTAAAGTGATGAGCTGCCCTAAAGTGATGAGCTGCCCTAAAGTGATGAGCTGCCCTAAAGTGATGAGCTGCCCTAAAGTGATGAGCTGCCCTAAAGTGATGAGGTGCCCTAAAGTGATGAGCTGCCCTAAGGTGATGAGCTGCCCGAAAGTGATGAGCTGCCCTAAAGTGATGAGCTGACCTAAAGTGATGAGCTGACCTAAAGTGATGAGCTGCCATAAAGTGATGAGGTGCCCTAAAGTGACGAGCTGCCCTAAAGTGATGAGCTGCCCTAAAGTGATGAGGTGCCCTAAAGTGATGAGGTGCCCTAAAGTGATGAGCTGCCCTAAAGTGATGAGCTGCCCTAAAGTGATGAGCTGCCCTAAAGTGATGAGGTGCCCTAAAGTGATGAGCTGCCCTAAAGTGATGAGCTGCCCTAAAGTGATGAGCTGCCCTAAAGTGATGAGCTGCCCTAAAGTGATGAGCTGCCCTAAAGTGATGAGGTGCCCTAAAGTGATGAGGTGCCCTAAAGTGATGAGCTGCCCTAAAGTGATGAGCTGCCCTAAAGTGATGAGCTGCCCTAAAGTGATGAGCTGCCCTAAAGTGATGAGGTGCCCTAAAGTGATGAGGCGCCCTAAAGTGATGAGCTGCCCTAAAGTGATGAGCTGCCCTAAAGTGATGAGCTGCGCAAAAGTGATGAGCTGCCCTAAAGTGATGAGGTGCCCTGAAGTGATGAGGCGCCCTAAAGTGATGAGCTGCCCTAAAGTGATGAGCTGCCCTAAAGTGATGAGCTGCCCTAAAGTGATGAGCTGCCCTAAAGTGATGAGGTGCCCTAAAGTGATGAGGTGCCCTAAAGTGATGAGGTGCCCTAAAGTGATGAGGTGCCCTAAAGTGATGAGCTGACCTAAAGTGATGAGCTGCCCGAAAGTGATGAGCTGCCCTAAAGTGATGAGCTGACCTAAAGTGATGAGCTGCCCTAAAGTGATGAGCTGACCTAAAGTGATGAGCTGCCCTAAAGTGATGAGCTGCCCTAAGGTGATGAGCTGCCCGAAAGTGATGAGCTGCCCTAAAGTGATGAGCTGACCTAAAGTGATGAGCTGCCCTAAAGTGATGAGGTGCCCTAAAGTGATGAGCTGCCCTAAAGTGATGAGCTGCCCTAAAGTGATGAGCTGCCCTAAAGTGATGAGGTGCCCTAAAGTGATGAGCTGCCCTAAAGTGATGAGCTGCCCTAAAGTGATGAGCTGCCCTAAAGTGATGAGCTGCCCTAAAGTGATGAGCTGCCCTAAAGTGATGAGCTGCCCTAAAGTGATGAGGTGCCCTAAAGTGATGAGCTGCCCTAAGGTGATGAGCTGCCCGAAAGTGATGAGCTGCCCGAAAGTGATGAGCTGCCCTAAAGTGATGAGCTGACCTAAAGTGATGAGCTGCCCTAAAGTGATGAGGTGCCCTAAAGTGATGAGCTGCCCTAAAGTGATGAGCTGCCCTAAAGTGATGAGCTGCCCTAAAGTGATGAGGTGCCCTAAAGTGATGAGGTGCCCTAAAGTGATGAGCTGCCCTAAAGTGATGAGCTGCCCTAAAGTGATGAGCTGCCCTAAAGTGATGAGCTGCCCTAAAGTGATGAGCTGCCCTAAAGTGATGAGGTGCCCTAAAGTGATGAGCTGCCCTAAAGTGATGAGCTGACCTAAAGTGATGAGCTGCCCTAAAGTGATGAGGTGCCCTAAAGTGATGAGCTGCCCTAAAGTGATGAGCTGCCCTAAAGTGATGAGCTGACCTAAAGTGATGAGCTGCCCTAAAGTGATGAGCTGCCCTAAAGTGATGAGGTGCCCTAAAGTGATGAGGTGCCCTAAAGTGATGAGGTGCCCTAAAGTGATGAGCTGCCCTAAAGTGATGAGCTGCCCTAAAGTGATGAGCTGCCCTAAAGTGATGAGCTGCCCTAAAGTGATGAGCTGCCCTAAAGTGATGAGCTGCCCGAAAGTGATGAGCTGCCCTAAAGTGATGAGCTGCCCTAAAGTGATGAGCTGCCCTAAAGTGATGAGCTGTCCTAAAGTGATGAGCTGCCCTAAAGTGATGAGCTGCGCAAAAGTGATGAGCTGCCCTAAAGTGATGAGGTGCCCTAAAGTGATGAGGCGCCCTAAAGTGATGAGCTGCCATAAAGTGATGAGCTGCCCTAAAGTGATGAGCTGCCCTAAAGTGATGAGCTGCCCTAAAGTGATGAGCTGCCCTAAAGTGATGAGGTGCCCTAAAGTGATGAGGTGACCTAAAGTGATGAGGTGCCCTAAAGTGATGAGGCGCCCTAAAGTGATGAGCTGCCCTAAAGTGATGAGCTGCCCTAAAGTGATGAGCTGCGCAAAAGTGATGAGCTGCCCTAAAGTGATGAGGTGCCCTAAAGTGATGAGGCGCCCTAAAGTGATGAGCTGCCCTAAAGTGATGAGCTGCCCTAAAGTGATGAGCTGCCCTAAAGTGATGAGCTGCCCTAAAGTGATGAGGTGCCCTAAAGTGATGAGGTGCCCTAAAGTGATGAGGTGCCCTAAAGTGATGAGGTGCCCTAAAGTGATGAGCTGCCCTAAAGTGATGAGCTGCCCGAAAGTGATGAGCTGCCCTAAAGTGATGAGCTGACCTAAAGTGATGAGCTGCCCTAAAGTGATGAGCTGCCCTAAAGTGATGAGCTGCCCTAAAGTGATGAGCTGCCCTAAGGTGATGAGCTGCCCGAAAGTGATGAGCTGCCCTAAAGTGATGAGCTGACCTAAAGTGATGAGCTGCCCTAAAGTGATGAGCTGCCCTAAAGTGATGAGCTGCCCTAAAGTGATTAGGTGCCCTAAAGTGATGAGGTGCCCTAAAGTGATGAGCTGCCCTAAAGTGATGAGCTGCCCTAAAGTGATGAGGTGCCCTAAAGTGATGAGCTGCCCTAAAGTGATGAGCTGCCCTAAAGTGATGAGCTGCCCTAAAGTGATGAGCTGCCCTAAAGTGATGAGCTGCCCTAAAGTGATGAGGTGCCCTAAAGTGATGAGGTGCCCTAAAGTGATGAGCTGCCCTAAAGTGATGAGCTGCCCTAAAGTGATGAGCTGCCCTAAAGTGATGAGCTGCCCTAAAGTGATGAGGTGCCCTAAAGTGATGAGGCGCCCTAAAGTGATGAGCTGCCCTAAAGTGATGAGCTGCCCTAAAGTGATGAGCTGCGCAAAAGTGATGAGCTGCCCTAAAGTGATGAGGTGCCCTGAAGTGATGAGGCGCCCTAAAGTGATGAGCTGCCCTAAAGTGATGAGCTGCCCTAAAGTGATGAGCTGCCCTAAAGTGATGAGCTGCCCTAAAGTGATGAGGTGCCCTAAAGTGATGAGGTGCCCTAAAGTGATGAGGTGCCCTAAAGTGATGAGGTGCCCTAAAGTGATGAGCTGACCTAAAGTGATGAGCTGCCCGAAAGTGATGAGCTGCCCTAAAGTGATGAGCTGACCTAAAGTGATGAGCTGCCCTAAAGTGATGAGCTGACCTAAAGTGATGAGCTGCCCTAAAGTGATGAGCTGCCCTAAGGTGATGAGCTGCCCGAAAGTGATGAGCTGCCCTAAAGTGATGAGCTGACCTAAAGTGATGAGCTGCCCTAAAGTGATGAGGTGCCCTAAAGTGATGAGCTGCCCTAAAGTGATGAGCTGCCCTAAAGTGATGAGCTGCCCTAAAGTGATGAGGTGCCCTAAAGTGATGAGCTGCCCTAAAGTGATGAGCTGCCCTAAAGTGATGAGCTGCCCTAAAGTGATGAGCTGCCCTAAAGTGATGAGCTGCCCTAAAGTGATGAGCTGCCCTAAAGTGATGAGGTGCCCTAAAGTGATGAGCTGCCCTAAGGTGATGAGCTGCCCGAAAGTGATGAGCTGCCCGAAAGTGATGAGCTGCCCTAAAGTGATGAGCTGACCTAAAGTGATGAGCTGCCCTAAAGTGATGAGGTGCCCTAAAGTGATGAGCTGCCCTAAAGTGATGAGCTGCCCTAAAGTGATGAGCTGCCCTAAAGTGATGAGGTGCCCTAAAGTGATGAGGTGCCCTAAAGTGATGAGCTGCCCTAAAGTGATGAGCTGCCCTAAAGTGATGAGCTGCCCTAAAGTGATGAGCTGCCCTAAAGTGATGAGCTGCCCTAAAGTGATGAGGTGCCCTAAAGTGATGAGCTGCCCTAAAGTGATGAGCTGACCTAAAGTGATGAGCTGCCCTAAAGTGATGAGGTGCCCTAAAGTGATGAGCTGCCCTAAAGTGATGAGCTGCCCTAAAGTGATGAGCTGACCTAAAGTGATGAGCTGCCCTAAAGTGATGAGCTGCCCTAAAGTGATGAGGTGCCCTAAAGTGATGAGGTGCCCTAAAGTGATGAGGTGCCCTAAAGTGATGAGCTGCCCTAAAGTGATGAGCTGCCCTAAAGTGATGAGCTGCCCTAAAGTGATGAGCTGCCCTAAAGTGATGAGCTGCCCTAAAGTGATGAGCTGCCCGAAAGTGATGAGCTGCCCTAAAGTGATGAGCTGCCCTAAAGTGATGAGCTGCCCTAAAGTGATGAGCTGTCCTAAAGTGATGAGCTGCCCTAAAGTGATGAGCTGCGCAAAAGTGATGAGCTGCCCTAAAGTGATGAGGTGCCCTAAAGTGATGAGGCGCCCTAAAGTGATGAGCTGCCATAAAGTGATGAGCTGCCCTAAAGTGATGAGCTGCCCTAAAGTGATGAGCTGCCCTAAAGTGATGAGCTGCCCTAAAGTGATGAGGTGCCCTAAAGTGATGAGGTGACCTAAAGTGATGAGGTGCCCTAAAGTGATGAGGCGCCCTAAAGTGATGAGCTGCCCTAAAGTGATGAGCTGCCCTAAAGTGATGAGCTGCGCAAAAGTGATGAGCTGCCCTAAAGTGATGAGGTGCCCTAAAGTGATGAGGCGCCCTAAAGTGATGAGCTGCCCTAAAGTGATGAGCTGCCCTAAAGTGATGAGCTGCCCTAAAGTGATGAGCTGCCCTAAAGTGATGAGGTGCCCTAAAGTGATGAGGTGCCCTAAAGTGATGAGGTGCCCTAAAGTGATGAGGTGCCCTAAAGTGATGAGCTGCCCTAAAGTGATGAGCTGCCCGAAAGTGATGAGCTGCCCTAAAGTGATGAGCTGACCTAAAGTGATGAGCTGCCCTAAAGTGATGAGCTGCCCTAAAGTGATGAGCTGCCCTAAAGTGATGAGCTGCCCTAAGGTGATGAGCTGCCCGAAAGTGATGAGCTGCCCTAAAGTGATGAGCTGACCTAAAGTGATGAGCTGCCCTAAAGTGATGAGCTGCCCTAAAGTGATGAGCTGCCCTAAAGTGATTAGGTGCCCTAAAGTGATGAGGTGCCCTAAAGTGATGAGCTGCCCTAAAGTGATGAGCTGCCCTAAAGTGATGAGCTGCCCTAAAGTGATGAGCTGCCCTAAAGTGATGAGCTGCCCTAAAGTGATGAGGTGCCCTAAAGTGATGAGCTGCCCTAAGGTGATGAGCAGCCCGAAAGTGATGAGCTGCCCTAAAGTGATGAGCTGACCTAAAGTGATGAGCTGCCCTAAAGTGATGAGGTGCCATAAAGTGATGAGCTGCCCTAAAGTGATGAGCTGCCCTAAAGTGATGAGCTGCCCTAAAGTGATGAGGTGCCCTAAAGTGATGAGGTGCCCTAAAGTGATGAGCTGCCCTAAAGTGATGAGCTGCCCTAAAGTGATGAGCTGCCCTAAAGTGATGAGCTGCCCTAAAGTGATGAGCTGCCCTAAAGTGATGAGGTGCCCTAAAGTGATGAGCTGCCCTAAAGTGATGAGCTGACCTAAAGTGATGAGCTGCCCTAAAGTGATGAGCTGCCCTAAAGTGATGAGCTGCCCTAAAGTGATGAGCTGCCCTAAAGTGATGAGCTGCCCTAAAGTGATGAGGTGCCCTAAAGTGATGAGCTGCCCTAAAGTGATGAGGTGCCCTAAAGTGATGAGGTGCCCTAAAGTGATGAGCTGCCCTAAAGTGATGAGCTGCCCTAAAGTGATGAGCTGCCCTAAAGTGATGAGGTGCCCTAAAGTGATGAGGCGCCCTAAAGTGATGAGCTGCCCTAAAGTGATGAGCTGCCCTAAAGTGATGAGCTGCGCAAAAGTGATGAGCTGCCCTAAAGTGATGAGGTGCCCTAAAGTGATGAGGCGCCCTAAAGTGATGAGCTGCCCTAAAGTGATGAGCTGCCCTAAAGTGATGAGCTGCCCTAAAGTGATGAGGTGCCCTAAAGTGATGAGGTGCCCTAAAGTGATGAGGTGCCCTAAAGTGATGAGGTGCCCTAAAGTGATGAGCTGCCCTAAAGTGATGAGCTGCCCGAAAGTGATGAGCTGCCCTAAAGTGATGAGCTGACCTAAAGTGATGAGCTGCCCTAAAGTGATGAGCTGACCTAAAGTGATGAGCTGCCCTAAAGTGATGAGCTGCCCTAAGGTGATGAGCTGCCCGAAAGTGATGAGCTGCCCTAAAGTGATGATCTGACCTAAAGTGATGAGCTGCCCTAAAGTGATGAGGTGCCCTAAAGTGATGAGCTGCCCTAAAGTGATGAGCTGCCCTAAAGTGATGAGCTGCCCTAAAGTGATGAGGTGCCCTAAAGTGATGAGGTGCCCTAAAGTGATGAGCTGCCCTAAAGTGATGAGCTGCCCTAAAGTGATGAGCTGCCCTAAAGTGATGAGGTGCCCTAAAGTGATGAGCTGCCCTAAGGTGATGAGCTGCCCGAAAGTGATGAGCTGCCCGAAAGTGATGAGCTGCCCTAAAGTGATGAGCTGACCTAAAGTGATGAGCTGCCCTAAAGTGATGAGGTGCCCTAAAGTGATGAGCTGCCCTAAAGTGATGAGCTGCCCTAAAGTGATGAGCTGCCCTAAAGTGATGAGGTGCCCTAAAGTGATGAGGTGCCCTAAAGTGATGAGCTGCCCTAAAGTGATGAGCTGACCTAAAGTGATGAGCTGCCCTAAAGTGATGAGGTGCCCTAAAGTGATGAGGTGCCCTAAAGTGATGAGCTGCCCTAAAGTGATGAGCTGACCTAAAGTGATGAGCTGCCCTAAAGTGATGAGGTGCCCTAAAGTGATGAGCTGCCCTAAAGTGATGAGCTGCCCTAAAGTGATGAGCTGACCTAAAGTGATGAGCTGCCCTAAAGTGATGAGCTGCCCTAAAGTGATGAGGTGCCCTAAAGTGATGAGGTGCCCTAAAGTGATGAGGTGCCCTAAAGTGATGAGGTGCCCTAAAGTGATGAGCTGCCCTAAAGTGATGAGCTGCCCTAAAGTAATGAGCTGCCCTAAAGTGATGAGGTGCCCTAAAGTGATGAGGCGCCCTAAAGTGATGAGCTGCCCTAAAGTGATGAGCTGCCCTAAAGTGATGAGCTGCGCAAAAGTGATGAGCTGCCCTAAAGTGATGAGGTGCCCTAAAGTGATGAGGCGCCCTAAAGTGATGAGCTGCCCTAAAGTGATGAGCTGCCCTAAAGTGATGAGCTGCCCTAAAGTGATGAGCTGCCCTAAAGTGATGAGGTGCCCTAAAGTGATGAGGTGCCCTAAAGTGATGAGGTGCCCTAAAGTGATGAGGTGCCCTAAAGTGATGAGCTGCCCGAAAGTGATGAGCTGCCCTAAAGTGATGAGCTGACCTAAAGAGATGAGCTGCCCTAAAGTGATGAGCTGACCTAAAGTGATGAGCTGCCCTAAAGTGATGAGCTGCCCTAAGGTGATGAGCTGCCCTAAAGTGATGAGGTGCCCTAAAGTGATGAGGTGCCCTAAAGTGATGAGGTGCCCTAAAGTGATGAGCTGCCCGAAAGTGATGAGCTGCCCTAAAGTGATGAGCTGACCTAAAGTGATGAGCTGCCCTAAAGTGATGAGCTGACCTAAAGTAATGAGCTGCCCTAAAGTGATGAGCTGCCCTAAGGTGATGAGCTGCCCGAAAGTGATGAGCTGCCCTAAAGTGATGAGCTGACCTAAAGTGATGAGCTGCCCTAAAGTGATGAGGTGCCCTAAAGTGATGAGCTGCCCTAAAGTGATGAGCTGCCCTAAAGTGATGAGCTGCCCTAAAGTGATGAGGTGCCTTAAAGTGATGAGGTGCCCTAAAGTGATGAGCTGCCCTAAAGTGATGAGCTGCCCTAAAGTGATGAGCTGCCCTAAAGTGATGAGCTGCCCTAAGGTGATGAGCTGACCTAAAGTGATGAGCTGCCCTAAAGTGATGAGCTGCCCTAAAGTGATGAGGTGCCCTAAAGTGATGAGGTGCCCTAAAGTGATGAGCTGCCCTAAAGTGATGAGCTGCCCTAAAGTGATGAGCTGCCCTAAAGTGATGAGCTGACCTAAAGTGATGAGCTGCCCTAAAGTGATGAGCGGACCTAAAGTGATGAGCCGCCTTAAAGTGAAGAGGTGCCTAAAGTGATGAGGTGCCTAAAGTGATGAGGTGCCTTAAAGTGATGAGGTGCCCTAAAGTGATGAGGTGCCCTAAAGTGATGAGCTGCCCTAAAGTGATGAGCTGCCCTAAAGTGATGAGCTGCGCAAAAGTGATGAGCTGCCCTAAAGTGATGAGCTGCCCTAAAGTGATGAGCTGCCCTAAAGTGATGAGGTGCCCTAAAGTGATGAGGTGCCCTAAAGTGATGAGGTGCCCTAAAGTGATGAGGTGCCCTAAAGTGATGAGCTGCCCGAAAGTGATGAGCTGCCCTAAAGTGATGAGCTGACCTAAAGTGATGAGCTGCCCTAAAGTGATGAGCTGACCTAAAGTGATGAGCCGCCTTAAAGTGAAGAGGTGCCTAAAGTGATGAGGTGCCTAAAGTGATGAGGTGCCTTAAAGTGATGAGGTGCCCTAAAGTGATGAGGTGCCTTAAAGTGATGAGGTGCCCTAAAGTGATGAGGTGCCCTAAAGTGATGAGGTGCCCTAAAGTGATGAGGTGCTCTAAAGTGATGAGGTGCCTTAAAGTGATGAGGTGCCCTAAAGTGATGAGGTGCCCTAAAGTGATGAGCTGCCCTAAAGTGATGAGCTGCCCTAAAGTGATGAGCTGCCCTAAAGTGATGAGCTGCGCAAAAGTGATGAGCTGCCCTAAAGTGATGAGGTGCCCTAAAGTGATGAGGCGCCCTAAAGTGATGAGCTGCCCTAAAGTGATGAGCTGCCCTAAAGTGATGAGCTGCCCTAAAGTGATGAGCTGCCCTAAAGTGATGAGGTGCCCTAAAGTGATGAGGTGCCCTAAAGTGATGAGGTGCCCTAAAGTGATGAGGTGCCCTAAAGTGATGAGCTGCCCGAAAGTGATGAGCTGCCCTAAAGTGATGAGCTGACCTAAAGTGATGAGCTGCCCTAAAGTGATGAGCTGACCTAAAGTGATGAGCTGCCCTAAAGTGATGAGCTGCCCTAAGGTGATGAGCTGCCCTAAATTGATGAGGTGCCCTAAAGTGATGAGGTGCCCTAAAGTGATGAGGTGCCCTAAAGTGATGAGCTGCCCGAAAGTGATGAGCTGCCCTAAAGTGATGAGCTGACCTAAAGTGATGAGCTGCCCTAAAGTGATGAGCTGACCTAAAGTGATGAGCTGCCCTAAAGTGATGAGCTGCCCTAAGGTGATGAGCTGCCCGAAAGTGATGAGCTACCCTAAAGTGATGAGCTGACCTAAAGTGATGAGCTGCCCTAAAGTGATGAGGTGCCCTAAAGTGATGAGCTGCCCTAAAGTGATGAGCTGCCCTAAAGTGATGAGCTGCCCTAAAGTGATGAGGTGCCTTAAAGTGATGAGGTGCCCTAAAGTGATGAGCTGCCCTAAAGTGATGAGCTGCCCTAAAGTGATGAGCTGCCCTAAAGTGATGAGCTGCCCTAAGGTGATGAGCTGACCTAAAGTGATGAGCTGCCCTAAAGTGATGAGCTGCCCTAAAGTGATGAGGTGCCCTAAAGTGATGAGGTGCCCTAAAGTGATGAGCTGCCCTAAAGTGATGAGCTGCCCTAAAGTGATGAGCTGCCCTAAAGTGATGAGCTGACCTAAAGTGATGAGCTGCCCTAAAGTGATGAGCTGACCTAAAGTGATGAGCCGCCTTAAAGTGAAGAGGTGCCTAAAGTGATGAGGTGCCCTAAAGTGATGAGGCGCCCTAAAGTGATGAGCTGCCCTAAAGTGATGAGCTGCCCTAAAGTGATGAGCTGCCCTAAAGTGATGAGCTGCCCTAAAGTGATGAGGTGCCCTAAAGTGATGAGGTGCCCTAAAGTGATGAGGTGCCCTAAAGTGATGAGGTGCCCTAAAGTGATGAGGTGCCCTAAAGTGATGAGCTGCCCGAAAGTGATGAGCTGCCCTAAAGTGATGAGCTGACCTAAAGTGATGAGCTGCCCTAAAGTGATGAGCTGACCTAAAGTGATGAGCCGCCTTAAAGTGAAGAGGTGCCTAAAGTGATGAGGTGCCTAAAGTGATGAGGTGCCTTAAAGTGATGAGGTGCCCTAAAGTGATGAGGTGCCTTAAAGTGATGAGGTACCCTAAAGTGATGAGGTGCCCTAAAGTGATGAGGTGCCCTAAAGTGATGAGGTGCTCTAAAGTGATGAGGTGCCTTAAAGTGATGAGGTGCCCTAAAGTGATGAGGTGCCCTAAAGTGATGAGCTGCCCTAAAGTGATGAGCTGCCCTAAAGTGATGAGCTGCCCTAAAGTGATGAGGTGCCCTAAAGTGATGAGCTGCCCTAAAGTGATGAGCTGCCCTAAAGTGATGAGCTGCCCTAAAGTGATGAGGTGCCCTAAAGTGATGAGGTGCCCTAAAGTGATGAGGTGCCCTAAAGTGATGAGGTGCCCGAAAGTGATGAGCTGCCCTAAAGTGATGAGCTGACCTAAAGTGATGAGCTGCCCTAAAGTGATGAGCTGCCCTAAAGTGATGAGCTGCCCTAAAGTGATGGGCTGCCCGAAAGTGATGAGCTGCCCTAAAGTGATGAGCTGCCCTAAAGTGATGAGCTGCCCTAAAGTGATGAGCTGCCCTAAAGTGATGAGCTGCCCTAAAGTGATGAGCTGCGCAAAAGTGATGAGCTGCCCTAAAGTGATGAGGTGCCCTAAAGTGATGAGCTGCCCTAAAGTGATGAGGTGCCATAAAGTGATGAGCTGCCCTAAAGTGATGAGCTGCCCTAAAGTGATGAGCTGCCCTAAAGTGATGAGCTGCCCTAAAGTGATGAGGTGCCCTAAAGTGATGAGGTGACCTAAAGTGATGAGGTGCCCTAAAGTGATGAGGCGCCCTAAAGTGATGAGCTGCCCTAAAGTGATGAGCTGCCCTAAAGTGATGAGCTGCGCAAAAGTGATGAGCTGCCCTAAAGTGATGAGGTGCCCTAAAGTGATGAGGCGCCCTAAAGTGATGAGCTGCCCTAAAGTGATGAGCTGCCCTAAAGTGATGAGCTGCCCTAAAGTGATGAGGTGCCCTAAAGTGATGAGGTGCCCTAAAGTGATGAGCTGCCCTAAAGTGATGAGCTGACCTAAAGTGATGAGCTGCCCTAAAGTGATGAGCTGCCCTAAAGTGATGAGCTGCCCGAAAGTGATGAGCTGCCCTAAAGTGATGAGCTGACCTAAAGTGATGAGCTGCCCTAAAGTGATGAGCTGACCTAAAGTGATGAGCTGCCCTAAAGTGATGAGCTGCCCTAAGGTGATGAGCTGCCCGAAAGTGATGAGCTGCCCTAAAGTGATGAGCTGCCCTAAAGTGATGAGCTGCCCTAAAGTGATGAGCTGCCCTAAAGTGATGAGGCGCCCTAAAGTGATTAGGTGCCCTAAAGTGATGAGCTGCCCTAAAGTGATGAGCTGCCCTAAAGTGATGAGGTGCCCTAAAGTGATGAGGCGCCCTAAAGTGATGAGCTGCCCTAAAGTGATGAGCTGCCCTAAAGTGATGAGCTGCCCTAAAGTGATGAGCTGCCCTAAAGTGATGAGGTGCCCTAAAGTGATGAGGTGCCCTAAAGTGATGAGGTGCCCTAAAGTGATGAGGTGCCCTAAAGTGATGAGCTGCCCGAAAGTGATGAGCTGCCCGAAAGTGATGAGCTGACCTAAAGTGATGAGCTGCCCTAAAGTGATGAGCTGACCTAAAGTGATGAGCTGCCCTAAAGTGATGAGCTGCCCTAAGGTGATGAGCTGCCCGAAAGTGATGAGCTGCCCTAAAGTGATGAGCTGACCTAAAGTGATGAGCTGCCCTAAAGTGATGAGGTGCCCTAAAGTGATGAGGCGCCCTAAAGTGATGAGCTGCCCTAAAGTGATGAGCTGCCCTAAAGTGATGAGCTGCCCTAAAGTGATGAGCTGCCCTAAAGTGATGAGGTGCCCTAAAGTGATGAGGTGCCCTAAAGTGATGAGGTGCCCTAAAGTGATGAGGTGCCCTAAAGTGATGAGCTGCCCGAAAGTGATGAGCTGCCCGAAAGTGATGAGCTGACCTAAAGTGATGAGCTGCCCTAAAGTGATGAGCTGACCTAAAGTGATGAGCTGCCCTAAAGTGATGAGCTGCCCTAAGGTGATGAGCTGCCCGAAAGTGATGAGCTGCCCTAAAGTGATGAGCTGACCTAAAGTGATGAGCCGCCTTAAAGTGAAGAGGTGCCTAAAGTGATGAGGTGCCTAAAGTGATGAGGTGCCTTAAAGTGATGAGGTGCCCTAAAGTGATGAGGTGCCTTAAAGTGATGAGGTGCCCTAAAGTGATGAGGTGCCCTAAAGTGATGAGGTGCCCTAAAGTGATGAGGTGCTCTAAAGTGATGAGGTGCCTTAAAGTGATGAGGTGCCCTAAAGTGATGAGGTGCCCTAAAGTGATGAGCTGCCCTAAAGTGATGAGCTGCCCTAAAGTGATGAGCTGCCCTAAAGTGATGAGCTGCGCAAAAGTGATGAGCTGCCCTAAAGTGATGAGGTGCCCTAAAGTGATGAGGCGCCCTAAAGTGATGAGCTGCCCTAAAGTGATGAGCTGCCCTAAAGTGATGAGCTGCCCTAAAGTGATGAGCTGCCCTAAAGTGATGAGGTGCCCTAAAGTGATGAGGTGCCCTAAAGTGATGAGGTGCCCTAAAGTGATGAGGTGCCCTAAAGTGATGAGCTGCCCGAAAGTGATGAGCTGCCCTAAAGTGATGAGCTGACCTAAAGTGATGAGCTGCCCTAAAGTGATGAGCTGACCTAAAGTGATGAGCTGCCCTAAAGTGATGAGCTGCCCTAAGGTGATGAGCTGCCCTAAATTGATGAGGTGCCCTAAAGTGATGAGGTGCCCTAAAGTGATGAGGTGCCCTAAAGTGATGAGCTGCCCGAAAGTGATGAGCTGCCCTAAAGTGATGAGCTGACCTAAAGTGATGAGCTGCCCTAAAGTGATGAGCTGACCTAAAGTGATGAGCTGCCCTAAAGTGATGAGCTGCCCTAAGGTGATGAGCTGCCCTAAAGTGATGAGCTGCCCTAAAGTGATGAGCTGCCCTAAAGTGATGAGCTGCCCTAAAGTGATGAGCTGCCCTAAGGTGATGAGCTGACCTAAAGTGATGAGCTGCCCTAAAGTGATGAGCTGCCCTAAAGTGATGAGGTGCCCTAAAGTGATGAGGTGCCCTAAAGTGATGAGCTGCCCTAAAGTGATGAGCTGCCCTAAAGTGATGAGCTGCCCTAAAGTGATGAGCTGACCTAAAGTGATGAGCTGCCCTAAAGTGATGAGCTGACCTAAAGTGATGAGCCGCCTTAAAGTGAAGAGGTGCCTAAAGTGATGAGGTGCCCTAAAGTGATGAGGCGCCCTAAAGTGATGAGCTGCCCTAAAGTGATGAGCTGCCCTAAAGTGATGAGCTGCCCTAAAGTGATGAGCTGCCCTAAAGTGATGAGGTGCCCTAAAGTGATGAGGTGCCCTAAAGTGATGAGGTGCCCTAAAGTGATGAGGTGCCCTAAAGTGATGAGGTGCCCTAAAGTGATGAGCTGCCCGAAAGTGATGAGCTGCCCTAAAGTGATGAGCTGACCTAAAGTGATGAGCTGCCCTAAAGTGATGAGCTGACCTAAAGTGATGAGCCGCCTTAAAGTGAAGAGGTGCCTAAAGTGATGAGGTGCCTAAAGTGATGAGGTGCCTTAAAGTGATGAGGTGCCCTAAAGTGATGAGGTGCCTTAAAGTGATGAGGTACCCTAAAGTGATGAGGTGCCCTAAAGTGATGAGGTGCCCTAAAGTGATGAGGTGCTCTAAAGTGATGAGGTGCCTTAAAGTGATGAGGTGCCCTAAAGTGATGAGGTGCCCTAAAGTGATGAGCTGCCCTAAAGTGATGAGCTGCCCTAAAGTGATGAGCTGCCCTAAAGTGATGAGGTGCCCTAAAGTGATGAGCTGCCCTAAAGTGATGAGCTGCCCTAAAGTGATGAGCTGCCCTAAAGTGATGAGGTGCCCTAAAGTGATGAGGTGCCCTAAAGTGATGAGGTGCCCTAAAGTGATGAGGTGCCCGAAAGTGATGAGCTGCCCTAAAGTGATGAGCTGACCTAAAGTGATGAGCTGCCCTAAAGTGATGAGCTGCCCTAAAGTGATGAGCTGCCCTAAAGTGATGGGCTGCCCGAAAGTGATGAGCTGCCCTAAAGTGATGAGCTGCCCTAAAGTGATGAGCTGCCCTAAAGTGATGAGCTGCCCTAAAGTGATGAGCTGCCCTAAAGTGATGAGCTGCGCAAAAGTGATGAGCTGCCCTAAAGTGATGAGGTGCCCTAAAGTGATGAGCTGCCCTAAAGTGATGAGGTGCCATAAAGTGATGAGCTGCCCTAAAGTGATGAGCTGCCCTAAAGTGATGAGCTGCCCTAAAGTGATGAGCTGCCCTAAAGTGATGAGGTGCCCTAAAGTGATGAGGTGACCTAAAGTGATGAGGTGCCCTAAAGTGATGAGGCGCCCTAAAGTGATGAGCTGCCCTAAAGTGATGAGCTGCCCTAAAGTGATGAGCTGCGCAAAAGTGATGAGCTGCCCTAAAGTGATGAGGTGCCCTAAAGTGATGAGGCGCCCTAAAGTGATGAGCTGCCCTAAAGTGATGAGCTGCCCTAA
Organism: Echinarachnius parma; assembly: GCA_037951105.1. Classification (NCBI taxonomy): domain Eukaryota; kingdom Metazoa; phylum Echinodermata; class Echinoidea; order Clypeasteroida; family Echinarachniidae; genus Echinarachnius; species Echinarachnius parma. Next base: position 19,383 of record JBAMJV010014238.1, read on the forward strand.
AGTGATGAGCTGCCCTAAAGTGATGAGGTGCCCTAAAGTGATGAGGTGCCCTAAAGTGATGAGCTGCCCTAAAGTGATGAGCTGACCTAAAGTGATGAGCTGCCCTAAAGTGATGAGCTGCCCTAAAGTGATGAGCTGCCCGAAAGTGATGAGCTGCCCTAAAGTGATGAGCTGACCTAAAGTGATGAGCTGCCCTAAAGTGATGAGCTGACCTAAAGTGATGAGCTGCCCTAAAGTGATGAGCTGCCCTAAGGTGATGAGCTGCCCGAAAGTGATGAGCTGCCCTAAAGTGATGAGCTGCCCTAAAGTGATGAGCTGCCCTAAAGTGATGAGCTGCCCTAAAGTGATGAGGCGCCCTAAAGTGATTAGGTGCCCTAAAGTGATGAGCTGCCCTAAAGTGATGAGCTGCCCTAAAGTGATGAGGTGCCCTAAAGTGATGAGGCGCCCTAAAGTGATGAGCTGCCCTAAAGTGATGAGCTGCCCTAAAGTGATGAGCTGCCCTAAAGTGATGAGCTGCCCTAAAGTGATGAGGTGCCCTAAAGTGATGAGGTGCCCTAAAGTGATGAGGTGCCCTAAAGTGATGAGGTGCCCTAAAGTGATGAGCTGCCCGAAAGTGATGAGCTGCCCGAAAGTGATGAGCTGACCTAAAGTGATGAGCTGCCCTAAAGTGATGAGCTGACCTAAAGTGATGAGCTGCCCTAAAGTGATGAGCTGCCCTAAGGTGATGAGCTGCCCGAAAGTGATGAGCTGCCCTAAAGTGATGAGCTGACCTAAAGTGATGAGCTGCCCTAAAGTGATGAGGTGCCCTAAAGTGATGAGGCGCCCTAAAGTGATGAGCTGCCCTAAAGTGATGAGCTGCCCTAAAGTGATGAGCTGCCCTAAAGTGATGAGCTGCCCTAAAGTGATGAGGTGCCCTAAAGTGATGAGGTGCCCTAAAGTGATGAGGTGCCCTAAAGTGATGAGGTGCCCTAAAGTGATGAGCTGCCCGAAAGTGATGAGCTGCCCGAAAGTGATGAGCTGACCTAAAGTGATGAGCTGCCCTAAAGTGATGAGCTGCCCTAAAGTGATGAGCTGCCCTAAAGTGATGAGG
>JBAMJV010014239.1:0-46076 GCA_037951105.1 Echinarachnius parma
GTATGGTGATGCAATTAAGTGCAGGGTTTTGCTATGGCCGGTCACAATTATTGAAATATTTTTTCGCTAAAAGTGATACATGATTACTGATCTTCTTACTTACTATTTTCCTTATTTAGATTAATAAGTAGAAAAGATCTAATATCACAACTTGTGAACTACTTAAAAAGGTCATAGAGCTAAACTAATAAATGGTCGTCATGTGGGTCTCTTCTCTGAAAAGATTAAATGGATAGTCGAGTTTTGGTAGAGAGGGTGCTACACAAAATCATTTGTTGTGAGATAATGAATATCTGAGTGTCAAAATTGAAAGAGCTTAATATTCTAATGACAGAATAAACTTTATTTTATCAAAATCGGTTCAGAAATGGCTGAAATATGCATAAACATAACCAATTGTAATAAATGTGGGGTCCCACAATTATTAGAGAATTTTGAACCAGCGGTTAAAACATTCTTTAAAATGCTTCCTCTTTTCCAAAATTTTCAAAAGAGGTTTTAAATAGTTGTTGATTATGTCTCTTTCGAATCAATATTGTAACAAATCAACACATGCACACTTTTTCATTTAAACTGGATAAAACCAATGAGTTTTGAGAGTGTGGCCTCTTGAGTTCTATAACGGCTCTTTTTAATGATATCAGGCTTATTACTGAGTCATTTTTAATTTTGTGTTCCTTTCAAACATGGTGGAGTTATAGCTATCAGTTTGTAATGTAATGGTGCAGGTTTTGGTTACTAAAATTCAGTATGACCAGAACTGCACTCTCTTTACCACAACTCAACTATCCCTTTAAATTAATTAACCGTTTATATGTGTATACATGCATCAATGGAACATTGATTATCACACATTATCACATCCAATTCACTCATTCATATTCAACCATGTGAAAGTACTCTGGTAAAGGCCTGGAAATATTACATAAGTTGTTATATTTTAAAGATAAAATCTACTTTGTGTTTTGTGTATGGTTGTAAAATGTATCAAATATGCTAAAAATGTATTCGAAATCTTAGTATAAGTATAGATTTTAATATTTCCTCGTACAAGTTCGGGTTAAATGGTGATGAAACGAATAAATGCCTAGATATTCAAAACAAAATATAATGAAATAGGGTTTTTCTTTCTTAAAATGAAGATCATAATAATCATCCCCGAAAAAAACTGGTTAGAGTGAGCTACATTACTTGCCAGATATGTATCAACTATACATAAACAATCGTTAAGGCAGAGGTATTATAGTTTATATTGAAGGGTGAAGTACTATTAAACTAAACATTATGTTAAGGCCCGGTTCCATACTGACGATTTTAACTTTAGGTGGAGGAAAACGTACCTTTTTTGCTGCTTAACCCCGATAAATTCTTCGTAAAATGTTTTCAGAACAAATGTCCGTCCAGATTGTATCCGATTTAGTGCTGCTTTATTTAATAGTCGATATTCTATGACAAGGCGACAAGAGCTGCTCTGATAAATAAACCTCCTCATAAAACTTCACAAACAAGAGTCCTTAGCGAACTAACCAGATGAGTCCTTAAATCATGAACCATCGGCTTCAGTCTCTCCCAGGTATCAGCATGCGCACATTGACAGCGTTACCATGATGATCCAACAAACAATTGCCCGCGTAGCTCACAAACTCAAGCGAGTTGCGCGGGTGTCGCACTCACGCACGATTCCGCCTAGTCTTGATGACGTGGCGCTGCCTATGCGCATTTTAACAAATTGAATAAGTTTAAAGGGACTAAGTAACATTGTCAAAATCTGTAACACATGTTAAATATATAAGCAAGGGACAATGTTTTTTTTTCAAATTTCAATTTCGTTCAAAAGACGTTTACGATTGAAGTGTTCATGTGTTAAATTATCTACAGGATAATTTAAGCTGTGTACACGGTGAGTGCAATGAGTTACTGAACGTAACTTTACATATTTGCTCATATCTTAGCGAAAATCATTCAATTAACGTTAACTTTTCACACAGTACAAGTTGACATATCAAATCACAGCAATACACATTTTATTAATTACGCATTACTTGTAGAACTTGTCAACAAAGTTACTAATTCCCTTTATACAGAGAAAGGCAACGTCATCAGTGCTATCCATTTTACTTTTGCCAACGCGTACAAAAACATTTTTTGGAAAAAACAAACACTTTTCACCCTATATAATTTCCATAGTATTTATACCAGTATTTGCATCAAAAACTGGTTCAAGAATATTACGACGATAGAGCCATTTCCAGAGTTGTATTTGTAGCACACGTATTATACAAATACTATCGTCATCACTTAGGCAAATTCATTATTGTTTGAAGTTTGAAGTTTATTAACAACAACAATATCATATATATGTACATCAACTGTACATAATTTACAAAACAATGAATCACTGCAATAGATTATTACAACTTAATTAATGCTTACATACTATAAACACATTTATACAAAAGTTAAGGTTGTTGCAAAAAGAAAACCAAAAGTTAGCACAAGTGCTAGTCCAGATTGGTTCTCTCTTTTCACTATATCGATAGTGTATCTCTATATTACAAAATAAGCATTATACTAGATATTAAGATTATATTGTTTACAATCAAAATACAAAACGTAACTAACTGCTAACATACAGATAATTTATTTGTTCATCAAATACATTGTGAGGGCCTTACGAAATGAACATCTTGTTTTTTGTTGTCTAATTTTCTGAGGTAAGCTATTCCAACGCTTTGGTCCGACAAAAGAAATAGTAAATGTACCTTGTGTCGTCTTACAAATTGGCAAGGGTAACATTGAATTTTCTTGTCCTCTTGTTTCATAAGTATGGTGTACAATCTTACAATAATCGTGTGTGCGGTAAATTTCCGTTATACAAATCATATACAAATGTTGAAACTGCCAGTTCATGCAAATCGAAAACATCTAATATCCCCAATTACAATGGTCTCGAGGATGTTCTAAATAATGAAAATGTAATAGCTCGCACACCCATCTTCTGAGCCAAATAAATACAATTCAAGCGAGATTTATAACTGCTTCCCCATACCTCAATTCCATAGAGTATGTGGGGATGTATAAACGATTTATACAAGAGCACAGGAATATACCGAGGAACAAAATATCTCAATTTAAATAGCAAACCCACTTTTCTACGAACACACTTTTTTACAGAATCAATGTGATGCTTCCAAGACAATGTACTATCAATTTGAACTCCTACAAAAGAGTTGCTCATTAACCTCATTTACATCAATTTTGATTCTCATCAAACGTGTGAAAAATATTTGTGAAGATATAAATAAGTTGTGACAAAATTCTTGACAATTGAACAGCTTTCTTCTAAAAGGTGTTATATCCACTTTTTCAACTTTCGAGGAAAACAGGTTTCTTTGCCCAACTTTGTACACGTGACTATGGAAATATGAAAATTGAACTGTCTATATTTGGATTTTGAGTGAGTAATTGGTCGTAAAATGTTGATTCCTAGAAAGTTACGTAGCTTAACAATATAGATAGGCCTATATGGTTAACTTAATTTGTATGAAAAGTGGATTTAGCGCATTTTGGAACTAAGCTCTTCAGTTCCTGTTGCGATTCACATCCATTAAAATAACAAAGGATATCACAGTGTTCAAATTGAAGCCATGACACCCATTCAGAAAACGCATGTTTGACCTGTTTCCATAGCTAAACGTTTGTCATTGATAACACACATTGATTGACCACACTCATTCCCTGTCTATTCGAAACTATCGGGAATGAAAGGAAGATAGAGCACAAATAACGAAATTGCATTATTTCAATTGTATTAATTGCGGGGGCTTTTCTCGATTTATTGAAGGGATCTATTATCTGTTTTGGCATGTGCAAAAAGTGATGAATATTTTGAAAAACTAGTAGTCTTGTGAACTGATATGTCCTCTGAGTATTGAGTGAACGTTAAATAGATTCGTAATGGCTGAGTACTAAGCAAAAATGCAAATATTATTCCCTAACTCATTGTACTGACTGTTTACACGTTTACGACTCCCAGTGCAATTCAATCGCTAATTTCTTTTGAACGAAATGCTGGTTTGAAAAAAACATATCATGATCCAGTCTTCTATTGGTAATACAAATACAACACAGCATGAAATAACTACTATGATACGCTAACGCAATCTAGGACATATTACGACTATCGTACGATTCGAAATGCCAACAGTTAAGTTGCAAAACACGTACAATATGTGTACAAAATGCCACGGTATCCGGCGTGCTGGGTCCGCACTGTGCCCTTGCGGTGCCCGTGCGATGCTTTCTACGACGTGTCTACGGGTCTATGACCAGTACAAATTGTACAATGCATATTTCTTGTTAATGCCTAGTTCACATATAATCCGGGCGCCGTATACGGCGGATGTTCTACCCTTTGGGGAAATTGTGATATCGTACGATGTCTGTGGTATCTTTAGTAGCAGTTTGCCGGGGCCCGTACGATAACTTGTGTCTTAAAATAAAACATAAATCGCACGGCTCCCGTGAACACCATCATAGTGCCAGTATTCGTATTCATACAGCAAAATCATTTCTTAGCATGACTGAGTTTAGCATGACCTATTTGGGATAGGTGACCTGAACGAGAGAGGATAAAAGCTTCGTATGTTGCAAGTAGAAACATGGTGATTGGCAACACATGCTTTATGAAACCATAATATAGATATTGGACATGGGAATTGTCTTAATGCTGCAACCCATATCAATATGATACGATTACATTATTACTTCCCACAAGATAATATGTATGGATGTAGAGGTTATACCGAAGGTCCGACACAGGCAGTGATCACAGATTTGTTAGAGCAAAAGTAAGGATTAATACGAAGATGGAAAGGATAAGAAGAATGAAGACATCAATGAAAAAACATATTGACTTGGAACAGCTTGCCCAAAAGCAAAAGCAACGACCAATTCCAACTTCAACTAGACAATAGATACCCACTTCTAGAAGTCTTAGAATGAGATGAGCCACTTGACGACACATACGTGCAAGTAACCAGTAATATTATGGAGGAAGCTGAGAAGCTAACTAAAGGTAAACAAATAGATAGTAAACTCAAATAAAAGCCACGCGAAGGATATTCAAAAAATGTACGATAACAGAAAACCTCTCAAACCCCTTAGACAGACATCGCACAAAACGAGATCGAGTATACAGAGTTAAAGGACAGCCCCTCTTTTGCAAGCCAAATTTCAAAAGTTGCGAGATTAATGCCTTATAATGAAAGAAAATGTCATTTAATAGCATGCCTGAACAAATTAGGGCTTGAAATCTCTTTTTCGTGGAGTTTATAGACCTAAATCTATTACCATCGTCCAACGGTTAATTGTGCAGTATACGTATATTTCACCCGACGAGAAAGTTCGCTCACGAGTGCCTACACCCCAATGTGTACCCGCGCTAGCTACGTGACACCGCGCATACATAACCAATAGGTAAGCGATTACTAAGCAAAATAAACAAACCTCGCTTAAACTGGCTACATGTAATTATATATTCTTCATTTTTGAGATCGTTTTCCGTGACATACCTTTACAAAATGTCGGCTTCACAATACCTTCTACAGGAATAAGTACAATATTGTTGTAATATTATGCTAAATCAGTTAAACTCCTTTATTGCCCGATATTTAGTTTGATGGCAGGGACGCATTCGTTTTCATTCGTAGAATCCAAATTACAGGGCCTGTTCGATCTGAATTTTGGTTTGGGTGTGTTACATTCATCCCATCCGTCAACTGGAAACTGTTCAGACGTTTTGTAAAAGAGAGGACTGTCCCTTTAAACAAAACAATTTCGCAAGATGAGAAGGCAGCCGTAACAGAGACAACACAGGACCAAGATGGTATAAAGAGGCGCTGGAAAGTAATAAAGGGCCCACAATCATCAATAGGAAACTGGAGGGAGAAATAAAAGCTCTTATCATCACTGAAAACAAAAGATGGAACAGAAGTTAACGACAAAGCTAAAATCACATAAACTATTGAGGAATTCTATAGAGAACTGTACAATACAAATTGACCAGATTGGAGGACAGAATAAAACTGGAAACTCGGCATCATATTCAGAGATGAGATTCTTCCAATCTCTCTCAAAAGATAACTCTTCAATCAGAGTATAATTCCGGTTACTATCCTACGGGGCAGAGACAAGGTCAGAAACGAGGACTTAAGAAAGCAAACAAATGGCAGGGATATTATAGAGGAAAATAAAAACAAAGAAATGGAGATGGGCAGGCCACCTTGCAAGACGTAAAGACAACAGATGGAGGCGTAATATAACTAATTGGACACCAAAGACACAAACCAGACGAAGAGGTAGACAGAGTAGGCGTTGGATGGATGACATCAAAGAATTTGGGGGTGTTACATGGATGTGACAAGCACAAGAAAGAAGAAGATGGAATGGTGATGAAGAGGCCTTCCTTCTGCAGTGGAGAGACATAGGCTAGATAGATAGATTTCGGGCTTTTTGCCCGAAATACGTACTTTGTTTTACCAAAGCCGGTCAATCAAATCAGGCAGGGGTGTCGATCCTTATTTGAGATTGGGGGGGCGAAATGAAAAATTTTCCAGAGTGACCACTGAGAGAGCTAATTAAAAGCCCCATATTGGCATGCCCGGAAGTTTTATTATGCGCTCATTGAAAGTGTCTTGATGGCTCGAAGACCTGACTTTGGGGGGCACCCACATTTGGGGACAATAATGGGGGTCCAGAAGCTTTTAGATTTTCAGACATTTGCTCCTAGCATGGGTGTTAAAATTGTATAAAATAGTGAACCTACTCATAACGTATTTTTAAAGGGCCATAGCGAGAAAAAGACTGTGCCTTGCATGAGATGGATCCACGTGATCATGTATACTATAGAGCCATCGATATAGTCTAGGGCATGGGCTCCCATGAAACTAAGCAAGGGCGTCAACAATTTCTCAAAAAGTGTAGGGGAGACATTGCGAGGAAGCGAAGCGATTCGAGCGGGAGAGGGTGTGTCCCCCTCCCACAGTAGGGAGCTTTTGTATTTTTGGGCGTGAAATTGTGCGATTTGGTGCACACCTGAGGCAGAAATTTCACGTAATATGAAGTATATAGGTATGGAACCAAACATACATAATGACAAAGGGAGGGGGACAATCTGCTCCTTTTTCAAATGTGGGGGGACATGATATTCCAATTTGATTTGCGTTCAGCGCATATGTACCGAGATTATTTTATTTTCTGTGACGGTGTGCTATCTATAGATGAGGTTTAATAAACTTCGTTTGAGAAATTACGCTGCCCAACACATTTCAAAAGGTGAGTTCCCGCAACCCAAATGAAACTTGCAATATGAGAAACTGTATGCGCGCGAAGCGCGCGGCAAAAAAGAGATTTACAATCCTTTTCAAACTAAAAAAAACGGCTATTTTGAAGATTAATTATTGATAAATGTGTCTTTCCCCTCTTCATGCTCTTTGGCATTATATCACTCGATTTTTTTTCTTCCTCATTTTCGGAATTATTGGGGGGGGGCGAAATGATATGTTGGCCCCCCTGCCCCCCCAGGATCGACACCCCTGAAAGCAGGCAATGTTCCTTCTATTTGGAGTTACTAAACCAACAATGTAATTCAATGAGAGGGAGGACTGCAGTCCAACTCCAACCCCTCCAACACTAACGCACACACACACACACTCACACATACACACACACACACACACACACACACACACACACACACACACACACACACACACACACACACACACACACACACACACACACACACACACACACACACACGCACACACACACACGGACACACACACATATACACACACAATAACACTTGTTTTACATATATCCCTGAATATAATAATACAAAAGAAAACAAATGTTTGAAGGAACGGCAAGAAATTTAATCCATTTTAATATTTTGTTTCGACACACTCAAAGATCTTATAGGGGTAGTACAGCTTTGGTAAGGCTGAACTGTAGTAACCAAAACCTGCACAGTAACATTACAAACGTATAGTTATAACTCCACTATGCTCCAAAGGTATACAAACTGACAAAAGACTAAGCAAAAAAGCCTGTTATCATTAAAAAAAAGAGCCATTAAAACACACGAGGGCGCTCTCTAAAGAGGCATGATAGGTTTCAACCATTTTTCATACAAAGTTGTGCACGTGATGTTTTGTTGAAATGATGATTAAATAAACAGATCGCCAACAAATATTTCAAAACCGCTATTAATTGCAATTTTGAAAAAAGTGTAAGCATTTTTTGTTTTTAATCATCAAATAAATTTGGGGCTCAAATTTATTACGAACTGATATAATTATTGATATTTCATTTCTTTATACATTATTTTCATTTCGATTTTGACCAAATAAAAAAAATTCTGCCATTAAAATTGTACGTTCTTCCTAATTCGACACTGAGTTTGTCATTACTTCACAAACAAAATTGCGTTGGCAGCGCCCTCTCTACCAAAACTGAACTACCCCTTTAACATACCATAATAGTTTCACAGATGCTTGCAAGGGCGCTTTTCAAAATCTCGCAATGTAAATGCCAGGCCCCAATATTCATAAAACCCTGCTAGCTTAGTTCCTTGCTATGTCAATGTATTTAAGTTGACTTGTGCAGTTTATTGAGCTTCAAACAGTTTTCTTGTCCCCGGCTGGGATTTGCTGGGCAAGTCTAAAGTATGCTTTAGGTTTATCATACTTGGCAACTGAAAGATCTAGTGTTTAATTCTTAGCCACGTCATACAAAATAGCAAGGAAAGCTAGCGAGCTAGTTTTTATAAATATGGGTACTGCCGATTTCGCTCGTAAGCGCAAACAATATGCCTAATTTAAACTCTACGAATCGCGGCGTGCGCCCGTTAAATTAAATGATTACATTGAATGAAAGTTCAATGAACATAAGTTTGAACAGATATTAAAATCAATCGAAACGGAAAACAACTGGTTCCGGAGAGGGGTGAAAGAAGCCATCAGCATTCACGCCCTCGATCCTGATCTCAACCGGGACAAAGGACGCTATTTCCTGCCACCCGTTTATGGATCCCTGATACGTCAGTCACGTGATGCGTCCCCGACGCCAGCGTCACGTGACTGATCCAGCGCCAATCGCAACCGAAAGCAGTCAGTAGGCTGATGAAGGAGCACGGATGCGCTCCGAAAGCTACCAACGGTAAGCTAAACTTAGTTGTGTGACTTTGTTAAACATATATTTGTTAAAAATTAAAAAAAAAGACTTTTCATATTAATTTAGATTTACTTAGCAAAAATACAAACAAAAATCGAAATGCTACAATTATGGTATCCTACACGAATAACGATCTGTCACAAACTGTGATTCCACAACAAAAGAAATCACCACATATCTGTAAATAAATGTTCAAATGTGTACGATTTGTCTTAAATTTCAAGTACTATATTGAATGTTTGTACACTTAATGTTGCTTTAGCAAATCTTTGTACACGAGTATAGCGAAGATGCAATTCCATGAAAAGTGAAATGTTGTGCGATACATATGGTTGTACAGTTAAATAAGACATTGCACATTAAGCAGAGAAACTAAATATAACAATGTGAATATTTCCTGCGATATCTACATACTTCAGGGGGTGCTTAACAAAGATCATAAGTTGAACTCTACGTTGGACGTACATAGTATGGACAGATGTTTTTTTTAACCAAATGGTTAAAGGGGTAGTTTAGTTTTGGTAGAGAGGGCGCTGCAACATCACAATTTTTTTGTGAGGTAATGAAAAACTGAGTGTCGAATTTGAGAGAACATGCCATTTTAATGGCAGAATAAACTTTATTTGGTCAAAATCGACCCAGAAACGGCTGAAATATCAATAAATATATCTGATCTTATAATTATTTTGGGCCCAAATAATTAGATGATTTTTAGAAAAAAAATTTAAAAATGCTTGCACTTTTTCAAAAATGTTCAAAAGCGTTTTTTAAATAGTTGTTGATGATCTCGCTATTTAATCATTATATCAGTAAAACATCACATGCATAACTTTGTATGAAAAATGGTTTGAAACCAATGCCGTTTTAAAAAGCGCCCTCTTGTGTTTTAATGGCTCTTTTTGAATGATAACAGGCTTTTTACTTAGTCGTTTGTAATTTTGTATACCTTTCGAGCATGGTGGAGTTATAACTATTAGTTTATAATGTTACTGTGCAGGTTTTGGCTACTAAAGTTCAGCCTTACCAAAACTAAACTACCCCTTTAAGTACTTTTAAAAACATCAAATGTTGTTTTAAATAAACAAAATATCTTTCTATTATCATGGAGATTTCATGTTATTCATGTCAAAGTTATAAAAAGTCTAAAATATTTGCATTTCTACATTTGAATATAATTTAATTACAAGGCTACAAATGGCTTACCATACTTTTACAGCCGACTAAGAGGATATTTGTGCAACACCCCCCCCAAAACTTGTTTCCCATTCACCGAATCTTCTTATTAACGATTGGGGAAACATCTATGTTAAAACATCGCAGCTTTGTTAGATCTTATATTAAACTGATTGCTAACGTATGAAAATGATGTATTTACAAATAAAGAGCTCACTTCCAAAAGGCGCTAAATCCACTTTCCATAAAAAACGAGGTTAACGATAAATCTTCATCTATAAGCTATATGTACCTTACGACAAATTACTCACTCAAAATCAAAATAAAGAAAGTTCAGTTTTCATATTCACATAGGCACGTATACAAAGTAGGGCAGTTTTCCTTCGAAAGTTGAAAAAGTGGATATAGCGCCATTTGGAAGAAAGTTCTTCAAATATAGGACAGCCAAAGTTTGAATAATAAAAATGCACAATATTTACAAAACAAAACTACCACTTCTTTCATAAAAAGTCGTTAAGATTTCAATAACTAAAATATTTAGTCATAAAAAAAAGCAGGCTTTTTATATTATATTCACAATTACATAGTTCATATTCATGAAGCCTACCTGTCCATTAGTGGGCAGTATACCAACATAGCCTTTATATTGAGGTTGATACTTTAAAGGGGTAGTACAGTTTTGGTACGGTTGAGCTTTAGTAACCAGAACCTGTACAATAACATGACAAACTAATAAGTCCATGTACAAGAAAGTTATAAAACAACTCCAAACGACTAAGTAAAAACCTGTAATCATTCAAAAGGAGCCATTTTAACATAAAAGGGCGCTCTCTAAAATGCATTGGTTTCAGCAATTGTTGTGATATTTCGTTAAAATAAAGATTAGGGTTATAGAGAGATCATCAACAACTAGTTAAAAACCTCTTTTAAACATGTTTGAACAAGTGTAAACATTGTTTTTATTTTTATTTTTAATCATCGATCGGATCGGATATATTTATAAATATTTTAGCCGTTTCAGAACCGATTTTGATCAAAAAAGTTTATACTGTCATTAAAATGGTATGCTCTTTAAAATTTGATACTCATATTAACAATATTTCGTGCAGCGCCCTCTTTACCAAAACTGAACTGCCCCTTTAACCACTCAGACATTAAATCGCATGATTTTTTAGATTGTTTTAAACATTTTTGTATTGGTGGGGATCTACCAGCATTCGTCAGGGAGTTGAAAGGCGCGCATTCTCATAAACAGTTTTTATTTGAATGACAACAATGACCCTTACTGTTTAAGCATGGTACAATATAATGTTCAGTGATAGCATGAACGTTTTCCATGTTCAATGTAGATTCAAAATAACTTGACTTTCTACTGAATCAATGCTATTTCCGATTTGTTCGATATTCTATTTATATGGTCTTTAATTAAACCGTTTAATTTATACTTGCATTTATGTACATACTTTTATTTAGTTTTGTTAACATGTTTAAAACAATTCTACTACTACTAATAATCATAATAATAATTATAATAATGATAAAAGAAAACAAAATCATAATAATAATAGTTATATGTGCTTATATAACGCACACTAGTAACGTTGACTCTCTATGCGCTTCATACAAATACTAAACAAATTAAACTAAACACATCGCACAATTTATATAACATATATCAAATATATTTCATGTAGCCCTCAGATAAAGACCTATATGATGAACACAGTGGTTACACATTGAGGAGCTCAATTCCAAAAGTCGCTAAATCCACTTTCCATAAAAAATGAGTTAACGATATTTATAAAATTCTTCAAATTACTCACTCAAAATCAAAATATAGAAAATAAAATTTTCATTGACTACGAATATTAACTACGAACCACATTTAAATATGTTTATGTTTACACGTTTTCTTGAATGATAAACGTTTAAATGTGTTTAAAGTGATATTGCAATTTTGGTCAAATTAAATTAACCATAACATTACAAAAATGCACTTTCTAAAAACGTATTGGTTTCAACGATTTCTTATAACAAATTGTGCATTTATTGTTTTATTTTGAAAAGTGATTAAATAATTATGTAGATCATCAACCACTATTTAAAAACGCCTTTTGTACATTTTTCTTAAATCATCAAATATATTTTGGGATCCCACAGTTATTACTAAGCAATATTATTGATACTTCAGCTGTTTTTAAACCGATTTCGTTTATTCCGTTATTTTAAGTATGTACTCTTTCAAATTCGACACTCAGTCTGTTGTTAGTTAACTCACATAATAGTGTGTATTTGAAGGGTCTAGTATCACTTTAAACGTTTTGACTTTGCACTGCTTTATAAATAGATCAACAAAATACAGTTTTCCATAGTCGACTGCCCAAGTGTTTTCAGGATCAGATAAATGTAAAAGGGTTCCGGTTCAGAAGATTTCAAATTCATATACAGGGTGGCCCAGAAAGAATGCAACACCTACGATCGTTAACTTCATCAACATCATCGACCAAATGTCATTGTTTTTTGTTTGATTGGGTAGAACTCTCCTTTTCCAACAAAATTATACCATGAGCATTGATTTTGGGTAAGGCGTTTGGATCCTAGGGCTATTTTTCTGAGGCAATGTTGTTTCCTAAGTTTGCTACTTTTTCGTCTCCAGCGATCCTCGGAACACGGAGGCATTCTCGCTCCACGGCCTCCCATAGACAGAAGAACCGCATGACTGCTCTCCGTTTGATAATGAAGACAATGTGAGCCATACCGTACGGGGTACTCGATTACGCAACATAGTCTTCATTATCAAAGGGAGAGCAGTCATGCGGTTCTTCTGTAGGTGTTGCATTCTTTCTGGGCCACCCTGTATATGACTATATATACATGATGAACAAGATGCTTATATTCAAATATTTGACAACTTTTGTTAACAGTATTGTAACAATAATACGGTTCAGAAATAAGACTCCGAATAAGACTTTACATATTACTCTAACACGATAATTGTTTATATAATTACACTATTCTTACTTTATTATTTTCCGTTTTTATTTACAACTGAGCTGCAGCATAGTTATGTACATATTATCATACTAATATTGCAACCATACCAACAGTAAGAGTAGCGATTCGAATTTCACCCATATTGAGATTGATCATCATTTATTAGAGTGCTTTTACTGCTTTTACTGCTGTACAATATTTGCACTTATAGACACACCATCACTGCGCACATGACGTGCATATTATACAAAACTCTCTTACAGCGTCTTCACACGCACATTTTTAACAAGGAGGTATACCTCCTTGGTTTTACAAGCGCGATCGCAATCCAGTAGATTGACTCCGTTCAATCGCGATTCACGAATCATGTTTCTGGATTTGGAAAATCTTTCCTGTTAATCAACCAACGACATAGCGCGCGCTAAAAAAGGTCAGGCTATGCCCTGCCCAAGCTAGACAATTATAAATTGGGTGGCTTATGAAAAAAAATTATGGATTATGATTAGGGTTAGGGGTGTCGATTAGGGTTCGGGTTAGGTTTTGTGTTAGGGATCTTTCTTTTTGGAGTGGGGGAAATTGAAGTTAATGGCATCATGTAGTAGACCAAATGAGTTGTAGACCAACTGAGTGTAGACCGAGCCGAACATACCCCCCCCCCCCCCCTTAATCGCGTTGTATAGGTCAACCCATTCACATTATTGTATACAGTACATAAAATATCGCAGCACGATTGCAATTAAAATTGATTGAGTAAACTCCTCCGGATCTTTACTGTCTAACCACGTTTGTCGATTCAAGATTGTCTTATTGTGTTTGTACAATCCATTTCCGCATTCAAAAGATTTCTTTTGTTTGCAATCACGATTGTAAAAAAGTGTTCAGGTACGTATGAAAAGGCTGTTAGTCCTAGGTAGAATAACCAGGCTATATAATATGTACAGATGAGTTCATGTTTTACAACCACCCATTTAGCAAAACATTGGCAGATAAGTTGCTGAAGGATACGTACGTCGTGCTATTTTTAAAGGGACAATCCCTCTTTTACAAAACGTTTGAACAGTTTCCAGTTGACGGATGTGGATGAATGTAACACACACAAACAATATCAGATCGAACAGCCCTGTAATTTGGATTCTACGAATGAAAAACGAATGCGTCCCTCCATCAAACTATATATCGGTCAATAAAGGAGTTTAACTGATTTAGCATAATATTACAACAATAATGTACTTATTCTTGTAAAGCCGACATTATTTGTAAAGGTATGTCACGGAAAAAGATCTAAAAAATGAAGAATATATAATTAAATATAGCCAGTTTAAGTGAGGTTTGGTTATTTTGCTTAGTAATCGCTTACCTATTGTTATTTCTGCGCGGGTCACGTAGCTAGCGCGGGTCACATAGGGGTCACGCATAGCGCTGTGGCACTCAGTGGAATCCGTGAGCGAACTTTATTGACGGGTGAATACACGTATACTGTACAATTAACCGTTGGACGATGGTTTATTAGATTTAGGTCTATAACTCCACGCAAAAGAGCTTTCAAGCCCTGGTTTTGTCAGGCATGCTATTAAATGACATTTTCTTTCATATCAGACAATAACCTCGCAACTTTTGAAATTTGGCTTGCAAAAGAGGGGCTGTCCCTTTAAGACTTTCCGAACTTAAGTCCCGTCCTACACAACAATACCAAACGTGACCTTACACCACAAAACGATCGTTAAGTCGAGGTTGCAGTTGTTCTTTTAAAAGGTGAAACAGTAAAACCTATTAAATGAGGTTAACGTAATGTAATGTTCATCTTTGAGCATCAGAATACATGTTTAAATATGAGTTTTCATCAAATACAAGCTTATTGGACGCCGATGTTTGACGCAGTCCGTTTTCTCCATTATAACACAAACAACTGATTCACCCATATTCCGATCACTATTTTAAAGTTATTGAATCCTACCTTAAACGACAATGAAACCCAAGCAAAATGTTCTTTTCATAGACTTGAAGAGATCACAAGGAAAGTTAGAGCATAATCGGACAAGATACAAGAAAACTATGGCTCTTTGAAGATGTCCATGAATTATGAGGAATTCAACTTGGCAACGCACTCAGATAAGTGTGTGGCCTACTCCCCGTATGTTTTGTACACAAATGTTCCCATTTGTACAGCTTTCTTCGTAGTCAAACTTTTCCATTCATCAAACTCTTGATATGTTATACTTTATAAATGCATTATACAAAACATATAATAAACTCAAACGAAGGGTAAACATACATTTTGAGAAAATTAAACAAAACTGAAAGTTTGTGTACAAAACATATAAGGAGTAGTCCACAATTTTTCCAGAGTGCGTTGCCAATTTGAGTCACAAGTAAAAAATAAATGGATTTTTTAAAAGAGCCATATTTTTTCTGATTTTTTCGGCGATTGTGCTCAGATTTTCAAAGACTGTTCATCCTAGTTAGTGTCTTATAGGTGCTGTATACAGATTTGTCTGCATTGCATTGTCCTTTAAGCTCGGGGGGTGAGGGTCAGGGGACACGTGCACCAGCAATCATTCGGTTGAGCAAGCCGAAAACAATAGCACTATCAATAATAATTAACAAAAATAAAAAAAATTCCATTGTACGTTAGGAAGATACGAATGGGTGGGCAGATTTGTTATTAGTTAAGCCTAATCATGAGCTCTCTATAATTATAACAAGTTTAAAATATTTCAAGCATAGGCGTACACAGAAGGGGTGGGGTGGTTAAGGGGCGGCTTCCAATTTTATAACTGTCAAACAAGTGACTGGGATATACTACCCGGGTCGTGCACGTGTCTCGTAAAGAGGTTGATACGGGATGTGGGGAGGGCGGGAAGTTATTCTTTCCTATGATTTATGTTTTTACTTACAGATTTATTTATGTGCAACGGGAGGTTTTGTATAAGGCATGGACCTGCGACTCAGACAAGGTGTAATTGTAGATACGTACTTCATCGATCAGGCCGTTGAAGAAATAGGATCGAGTACCAGAACTAAAATGCCCAATGGTCACGGGCGTTTGTTTGGTGATAATCTTACGATTGCAGCAGACATCCGTTGCACGCTTGTTAACCCCATTCAGATATTCAGTCTTCTGGTTGCCGTCGAAGGTCATCACTATGTGGTGCCAGTCTGCGCCGGTACCAATTAAATTGTTATTAACACAAGTTAGTTCATTACTGGCAGTGTTCAAGCAGGATCTAACCCAATCGTTTCCAAAGACATAGATGTGCCAGCTCCCAGAAGTCTCGTATCCGTTGTTGACAATGCCCTCGGTGGACGAGCCAGTGCGCTTGAACCAAACGCTCACGCTGAAGTGCATTCCCCATTCATATCCTACAAAGGACTGCACAGTTACCTTAGTATTACCGTCGAAGAATGCCGCCTGACCGCATATTCCCGCATCGTACTTCAAAGAACCGCTTACGGTCACGTCCGAGTCAGAAGCGAAGCCGGAGCTGTCTGTGACGTCATTTTCGAACTTGAAGAATGCTGTGACAATAGAAATTAAACAAAATTAAGTGACATTCTTTTAAGGATTTTACAAAAATCATATTCATACGAGGTTCCTAAAATTAAGAATACGTATACTAGTTCACATGTTGGGGTGCCAACCAACCACATCTATAGTCGAGTTCCAGACTATCAACATTATAATTGAATACAAATGGATAATATGGCAGAGCATAGTCAATTTCCGTTTTTATAAAAATATAGCGAAATACGCAATGGAAACATACGTTGTGCCGTGACTCGAACCCGAGTACCTTATTTTGCTTTGAAATTTCGACGGAATCGACGCCACTACGAAGCGACTGAGACATCGTCATGGAATACACAAATAAATACGGTTCGTATTAGCAAAGATGTATTAGAATACCTCTTTGATATAAGGGTGCAAAATGCTGCAAAATATCAGAAATTATGCACCTGTCATTAGAACATTGCCACACTAGGCTGCATTTGTGCACCCTATAGGGTACATATCAAACTTTAGGATAATTTAAAAAATGCAGCCAGCTGCCTTTCGGCTCTATGCCCGGCTTGTTGCACTTGATCAGGTAATCAGCGGGTAGTGTTTTGTTTTTTCTTTTGAAGGGGGGGGGGGGGGTTAAAAGCATGTGGTAAAACCGTTTAGAAAGTAAAGAAGACAAACAAAATGTGCCCCAAATCAATTCAACCGCTCAGCGCTAGTTGACCGGATAACGAAAAGGCTAATTTCTATTTAGATCTTGCTCGCCATGCTCGCTGATTACACATATTTTACTGCTAATCAACACATGATTGTGTTTTATTCTCATTATTGCAGCTTAAATGGAGCAACACTTACGGTATATAACAGTGAAGCCCAATGCCCACTATGCGATCTGGGCTTAGCGATCTATAGCGATCTTGCCCGAATAGGAGCGATCCCCTGAGATATGTGGTTAAGTCGCAAAGTGGGCACCAGTGGCCGCACCAGATCGCTGTAACTCGCGTCCGCAAGGATGGTGTCGGTTGCGGTCGCCGGGGTTTTGACATGTTCAAAAATCTGGCGACCAGATCAGTCTCGATCGCATTCGCGGCGATCTGCTGCGGCCATTGGTGCCCACTTTGCGACATAACACAGATCTCAGGGGATCGCTCCTATTCGGGCAAGATCGCATAGTGGGCATTGGGCTAGCGACCTTGGAATCACATCAGTTCGCATTGAGTCAGCTCGATTCCATTGTGCACACAATCTTTTCAGTGTTACTTCTTCGGGGTCATGCCTTGGCCCCATTTCCACGCATTATCGAGGAATACAATAGCCAGGAATTCATGCTTGTTTGATTTGAATTTGTTGGAATTTGTTGAATGTGTGAGCATGGCCAGTCATGGGTAGCCGTTTTAACATGTATTTCCTTTTCTTGATAATAGAATTACCATTGCTTAACAACAAAAAATAATTTCTTGATATCAAGAATTCATTTCTTGATATAAAGAAAAGAATTCTTGATTCTCGCAGGGCGCCTTTGTAAAGCAGTTTCGCATAACTGAACATCGAATTCTTGATATAAAGAAATCATTTTCTGTTGTTAACCAATGGTAATTCTTGATTTCAAGAATTCAATTCTTGATATCAAGAAATCGAATTCTGGATATCATGAATTTATTTCTTGATATCAAGAATTTAAGTATTGATATATAAAAACAGAATTCTTGATATCAAGGATTGAATTCTTGTTATCAGGAAATATGAATAATTGTTCAAATGGCTTGCCATTTGTGCGCGGATCCCGCCCGACATGCGATCGAGAACGACATTTTTGAACATGTCCAAAACCTGGCGACCGCAACCGACACCACCCTTGCGGACGCGAGTAACCGCGATCTGGTGCAGCTATTGGTGCCCACTTTGCGACTTAACCACAGATCTCTGGGGATCACTCCTATTCGGGCAAGATCGCTCTAGATCGCTAGGCGCAGATCGCAAAGTGGGCACTGGGTTTATAAACAAAACTCGCAAAGCGGATTATGATGTCAAGACAAGCAAGAGCGAACAATACCTGGCTGTAATCCTCAACCATGCACGCATGCGTGGAAATAGGGACTATGCATTTCTCAGGGGAAGTCGCCGTGAGATCGCATGGTGGGCACCGAAAAGATTGCGTACGCAATGAGATCGGGCTGACTCGCGGCGAACTAGTGCGATTCACACCGAACCGAGATCGCTAGCAACTCGGGCTAGATCGCAAGCGCAGATCGCATAGTGGGGACTAGGCTTTATACTGCAGAAGCCTAAAGAATACGCACGGACATGACGGATGTGCATCGAAAGCTACCACCGGTAAGCTTAAACTTTGTTGTTGTGTGACTTTGTTAAATATATATTTGTTAAACAGTAATACTATTTGTTGGCTTACCAACAGGACGTATCTCGTGTGACGAAGCGGAAGCAGATGTTGGTGTCTCCGTTGTCAGCATCGTGGTCGGGTCGGATGGCGAGGCAGAAACAGATGTTGATGTATCCGGTGTTTTCGGCATCGTGGTCGGGTCGGACGGCGAGGCGGAAACAGACGTTGGTGTCTCCGTGGTTTTCGGCATCGAGGTCGGGTTGGATGGCGAGACAGAAACAGATGTTGATATATCCGTGGTTGACGGCGTCGAGGTCGGGTCGGATGGCGAGGCGGAAACAGATGTTGATGTCAACGTGGTTGTCGGCCTCAAGGTCGGGTCGGACGGCGAGACGGAAACAGATGTTGATGTCAACGTGGTTGTCGGCCTCAAGGTCGGGTCGGACGGCGGGGTGGAATCAGATGCTGATGTCTCCTCAGTTGTCGGCGTCGAGTTGAGTACTCCAATCGGTTTATTAGTGCTTGTAGCTCGCTGTGCAACTTTCTCTGAATTTGGAAAAGATGTGATAAACAATATTATTCACAGTATGTATGCTTTTTCTTTCCAGATGGACCATATTCATGAAACCATGCTTTTATACACCTGAAGGTAATTTGTTTCGGATTTCGCTGTCCTCTAAAGCCTCTAATGTATAGTTAATGTATAGAAACAAAAACCCTCGTTACTTATCAGGCAACAATCTGTAGCAAACGAATATGATAACATGCTGAACATGTTAACGGGCAGGTCTTTTTTTAATGTTTGTCCTTTTAGTTTGATATACCCAACAATGTGACACATCTGTCAAAACTTATCTGTAAAAGATTTGACGAACATGGCTTGAAAATTGACTCTGCTGAATGGTATTGCAAATATCAGCGACGGTGACATTTGGCTTAAAAACTGTTTACCTATACTGGACACGTAGTTAAAGACATGTAGTAAATATGTAATTTATATTCACCTGGAAGTCGACAAACCAGTTGATTTTCAAATCCCGGGATCTTAGGAATGTTTCCCAGCGCTGGGCTAGGGACGAGATCGATCATTGTGCCGTTGGGTCCGCGAATCGGTTTACAAGGGTTCTTTGATCCAGCGAGGACCTCCCGCGGTACAGGACCAGATGTACTTTCCGCATTGGCGATTCGTATGTTCAGGTGTCCGACTGTGGTCCGAAAAAAAGAAAGTTAAAAACAAATATCAAAAATGATATTGTCTAGATACTGTTTAAGTTACTGTCTAACACCGTCCGATTCCACTAAACCTACTTAAATATCTGGTGTATGGTTTTTGAAATAATTCGTTGTATTCGTATTACTATTAACTAATAGGAGTATGGGTTTTGAGTTTTCCAAACATGCCAAATGTTTATTTCGTCAAGAAAACTAATGAACCTTTTTTCGGATTTCTTAAACGTTGCTCCTGAAAAATTGTGTTTTGAGGGTTTATACTTGGATTTGAATCCATGGGAGAGTAAAGTTAGGCTAGACATTGTATACGAATTATGCGATGCTTTGTAGAGACATTAAACATACAGCGTTCGTGAAACAAGTGGACCTGACGGGGGAACAGTCTGGCTAGGTAAGGGCTGAGCGACAGTGTTCTGTCTCGCTGCCCCGGTATTTCCATTTCATTTTCAGTTATTTTGTAATGCTTCAAAAATTTCACTAACAATTACACCTAAATGTGCAGCTATATAATAACCTGTCCACGCGCTATTTAAGAAATATGTATCCTCATACAGTCATATGGCTGTACAACCATGTCTATTTGCATATTTGCAAACCTCGACAATTACTCAAGCATATCTTCAAGCCTTAAACGTTTAAAGGACTTTGTAACCACTTAGTAGGCTTGTTAAAGGGGGTAGTACAGTTTTGGTAAGGCTGAACTTTAGTAACCAAACCTGGACAGTAACATTATAAACTAATAGTTATTACTCCACCATGCTCGAAGGTATACAAAAGTACACACGACTAAGTAAAAAGCCTTTATTATTGATATTTCAGCCGTTTCTGGACCAATTTTGACCAAATAAAGTTTATTCTGCCATTACAATTGTTTTTCATTATCTCACAAACAAATTGTGATGTGCAGCGCCCTCTCTAACAAAACTAAACTACCCTTTTAAGACCCCCAAAATATGGGTGTTCACTGCAATTTTGGGTACGATTGTTTAACTTGGCATACATATTCCTTGAATCAAAAGAGGAAAATTCATCCGAAGAGACACTCTGTATCTATGCAAATTAGGCTAATTTCCATAATTTATGCAAATTTTATTCATGGAAATGAGATATTCTCTGAAAATGGAGGTTTTATTGAGATATTTGAGAGAGACCATATTCCTTGGATCAAAAGAAGCTAATTTGCCTAATAAACAGAGTGTCTCTTTGAATGAATTTTCTTCTTTGACCCAAGGAATATGTTCTCTTTCAAATAGGCTATGTCAATAAAAACACCATTGTCATAGAATATCCCATTTTCATGAATAAATTTGCATAAATTATGGAAATTATGCGTAATTTGTATAGATACAGAGTGTCTCGTGTGCTTTAGTAAAATAATCGTATCCCAAAATGCAGTGACGGACCTCTTAACAAGCCTACTAACTGTCCAAATCCTCAACATCCTATTTGAATTCTAGCGGTTCCTTCATACATTGTCGTGTTTATATTAACAATAAAAGCACGGGATCGATTTCGGTTTTTCAAATTTTCCCTTCCGTCAAAAAGATACTACGATTCAAGTGTTCAGATGTTAAATTATCCACTAGATCGTGTACAAAGTGAGTGGAAAGAGTTAGTGCATATCACTTTGCATTTTCGCTAGTATCTCAGCCAAAAAAACAAATACGTACGTTGAATGTGTACACGTTACTTTGTGGATATATCAGCTCACACCAATACACATTTTATCAATCACTCATCACGTTTTTGCACTTGTCAGCAAAGTTACTAGATCCCACTAAGGACAAAATCTAGTAGGGATCAGATTAATAGAAAGGTCATAATATGATATTATAATATTACCTTGGAGATATACAGCAGTGAGATAGATGACTGCAGTCAGGTATGCGCTCCGGGATCGATCCATCTGAAATGAAATTTCAGAACAATTAAGAGTCAAAACAATAAGTACGTAAACGGAAAGAACTAACAAACATATTACACTGTATTGATATAGACAATTTCAAATCATAGTGAATTAAATCAACGATTCCCAAACAATTAAAATTTTAATTGAGACCACAGATTATTTCTTTGTTAAACTCACCTTTTGTTGTAACTTCTCCTTTTCACTTTGTACTCGTAAGGTAATGTTATTGCAGTTGTTCAGCTCAAAATGTGGATTTCACCAGCAAAACTCAAAAACTCGAATTAAATAATATACGATAAATACACAAAATCGAAATAAAATTATACGAAAAAATATTGAAATTGTGGTAATGTAGTACAAAACAAGATGGACACGAACTCAACTGCTGCGGTCCCGATTTCTGATCATGCGTTAATGAAATGACTGAATTGTTTTGCTTGTTACGGTGCGACTATGTCACATTTTGAGGAGACCTCGATACGCCAAGGTAGAGAAACGGCTAATTCAAAAGTTTTTATCTTTAACAGATGAAGAATAATAAAATGGGCAAGAGCATGAACATGATACAGGTCCAGCCCTACATCCACGGATCTATAAGCTTGGATAACATTAACGGTTAAATGAGTCGAGGAGGTTATGTGTGTTAGGATATACGCTATTATAAATCGGACGATATTCTAGTAATTTAACATCAATGGGTTATAGAACCAATGAACATAATTACCATGGTGTTGGTGATGGGCTCTTTTTAGCACCTCACCCCTGCTCGAACAGGAGGAGGTGCTGTTGTCATGTGATAGTTGTACGTACCAGTCGTTCCTGTAAATCAGACGGTAGACTGTACATAACTGTATATTACTTTATACTGTTCTATTGGCGCGAGACCTTGTGAGAAGTCTATGTAGTATACGTGGGAGAGTATAAGCCTCATCATTGGAGGATCACACTGTTTATCGGGGGGGGGGGGGGGGGGCACGTGCTGTCTGTATTTCAGTAGTATTTCCTTGAAAATTTATTTGGGAGGGAGAGGGAGAGGGCATATATAACCCTCGAGTCAAGGTATGAAATACTGTCACTATCAATGTTTCCAGAACAGAGAGGAAATGCGTCAATACATACAATACAATGTTGAGACAATAAGCTCTGACGTATCTGCAATTAAATTGCAACTTAATTAGCAACTTAATTAGCTGACTGCCTAGATAACCTTTTCATGACGACAACTTTTATCAGAGAATGATCATGACTATTCAAATTATAATTATTGCAACAAGTATTATGGCAATATTTAACCATTTATTGTCGTCAGGAAACGATGTAAGGAAACAATTCATCCACATGGAACTAGAATACAAGAAAAGAGAAAGCCATGCAATTTAATAATACGATGTACGATTATAGCTGCTCAAATTTGATTTAATTGCGTTTCATTATTAGAAATAGGTAATTATGATTTGTAATTTGTTGAATTTCGTTTATAGTAAAAGTCATCTATCAACTTTGTCAGACTCAAGCAAAATCAGCTGGAACCTTTCAAGTTTCCCCTTCATTCTGAAGTTTTGCATACCGTAGCATGGGAATTAAATGGGTTATGATTTGTTAGAATAATGACGCCTTTGATGGAGTTATATTATGATTGAATGAAAATGAAAATCCTTCAAAAACCGCATTTTATTGTAAAGTTATAAAACTGGGTGCGGTTCGTTATTCCGAAGGTTCGTTATTCCGAAGGTTCGTTATTCCGAAGGTTCGTTATTCCGAACACGCAAATTTCCTATACCTGAGTGTTCGTTAATCCGAAAATGAAATAGGGTTCGTTAATCCGAACATTTGTTGCATTATTCCGAAGGTTCGTTATTCCGAAGGTTCGTTATTCCGAAGGTTCGTTATTCCGAAGTTTCGTTATTCCGAAGGTTCGCTATTCCTAAAATGAAATCGGGTTCGTTATTCCGAAGGTTCGTTATTCCGAAGGTTCGTTATTCCGAAGGTTCGCTATTCCTAAAATGAAATCGGGTTCGTTATTCCGAAGGTTCGTTAGTCCGAAAATGAATTAGGGTTCGTTAATCCGAAAATGAAAGGGTGTGTGTGCGTGTGTGTGTGTGTGTGTGTGTGTGTGTGTGTGTGTGTGTGTGTGTGTGTGTGTGTGTGTGTGTGTGTGCACTGGCGTAGTGGTGGGGGGTGTCATGGCCCCCCCTCCCAAATCAATTTAAATCATGGCTTTTATCTAATTTTATTGGAAACGAGAGTAAAATCTCAGATTGCACAGTTTCAATTTTTAAAATGCCAAAGCTCCCTAACCGGGGGGGGGGGGGGGGGGGCGGCCCGCACCCTATGCAATATTTGGGACGTACGTGTCAAGCTCTACATTTTTCCAAATATATTTATAACTGTCAAATTATACAAAATGATTTTACATTCACATCTAAAATAATACAAATTAACTTTTACATTAATAAAGCATAAACTAACCCACCCCCCCCCCCCCCCACCCCCCCCCCTTGGGCTGCCAAGTGAAAATGTGATGTGGAAAACATCACTTGCGGGGATTCAAAATAGCAACCCCCCCCCCCCCCCCCCCTGCCCTTAGTTGCTATTTATGATGAAATACATACAATTCAGACAAATAAAATGTGATTTTTGACTGATATCAAGCAGCAAAATCTAACTTTATGACATAATTATAATTATATCAAATTGATTTTGGTTTTATTTCATGTTTTTTTACATGAGAAAGATATAAATATATATATCTCATTCTTATTGCACTGTTTTACAAAGAAAAATAAAATACAATTTGACTAGAATTGTAAAGCCACTCTTTGCCCCCCTCCCCTTCTCCCCCACCCCCCATGCAGCCACGGCAATTAGAGTAAGATTGATCCCCTTTCCCAAGTCCACACTGCTCAAAATCAAATCAACTCAATTCTTTTCTACGTCGTATTTATTTAATTTTCGGATTAACGAACGCTATTTCATTTTAGGACTAACGAACCTTCGGAATAACGAACCCGATTTTATTTTCGGATCAACGAACCTTCGGAATAACGAACCTTCGGAATAACGAACCTTCGGAATAACGAACCCGATTTTATTTTCGGATTAACGAACCTTCGGAATAACGAACCTTCGGAATAACGAACCTTCGGAATAACGAACCTTCGGAATAACGAACCTTCGGAATAACTGAACCTTCGGAATAACGAACCTTCGGAATAACGGACTGTAACCATAAAACTGACTCCTTTTCTAGGTAAGAGCGTTATTCTTTCTCTAAATTCTCGTAGAGGAGGATGTACTGGTGTTGTCCCGTGATATTCGTCACTGCCATTCGCTTATGTCGATAAGACGCGAGATCTTGTCAAAATGCAATGTAGTGGGACTCCTAATTAGACGAGCGTGGTATGTTTTTGGTTAGTGGACGGCACTCGCTTTGTAATTTCTGTATTTACATATTGTAATCTTACAGTAACAACTGCGAATATTCACCACTCTAGGGAAACATGACAAGTGACCATGACTGTACACGGGTGACCTTTATTAGACAGGTGTCATAACTTTTTGTCTATGTCAGGGGTTCACTTTCGGTGGCCGATAAAGGCAGGTTGGCTGTTACAGACATATAACCACTAAATCAAGTTTGGCCGTTTTGTGGAGGGGGTGGGGGGGGGGGGGGGGGGTGGGGGGGGTGCTCCGTGCTTCCGACGTCAAGGCATGAAGAGAAAGGAAATACGTCAATAACAAACAGCGCGGTATTGAAACAATGGTGTTCTCTGACGTATCAAAAATTCATTGCACCGTAATTACTGCATTACCTGCATTTTTTGACGGTATCTTTAATTAGTAAATTATCACGCCCTTCATTTCTCCAAACATTATTGCAATTATAGCAATGTTTTGTCCTAAAAAGCGATATTCAATGCGATACACAATACGTTCACATGGCGCTAAAATAATACAAAATAGAAAGCTAAACTATAAGAAGTAATTTAAACATTACAATAACTAGATTTACTTCCGTCTTGTTTTTGAAGCTAGTAAAGTTTATGATTTAATTAAAGTTAAAGTTCAAATGGCCCATTAACGTGTCAACTTTGTCAAACTCGACACAACCTACTCGGAGTTATTACATTTCCCCTTGTATAACTTGTTGATTGACTTTTGATTACATAATAATTAGGTAGGTATTGAGTCTTTAAAATAAAGTATCTCTAATCTGGGGTTATTTATGATTGAATGAAAAGTGAACGAAAATCAATCGAAGAACGTTCTTCGATTACACCAATGTCAGCCATTACCGTATCAACTATGAGTGATACTTGTTAGATAGTGATTGTGCCTAATTAATTAGGTTCACAGTGCTGTTGTTTTATATGATATATTCACACATCAATCCAATGCATTTTACAATTATAGGTATGTAAATTACTGAATTCTGAACTATAACGTTTGGAAATTCTTATGTTAGGTTAATGGATCACTTTAGGAAATAGCTGGATGCTTATATTTGTTTGAAATATTTCTATTTTCCAAGTCTATGTTACCATCATTAGATTAACCAGACACGCAATTGAACACAACACATGATAAGAAAGGCACTGGTATCAATATGTTAACTAAACCCACTGAGTGTCAACTGCTACATATAATATAAATTATTCGTCGCAGTCACATTCACAATTCACTTGTGTTTCGTGTGCATTTAAAGGGATAGTTGAGTTTTGGTATAGAGGGCGCTACACAAAATAATTTTGTGTGAGATAGTGAAAAACTGAGTGTTAAATTCGAAATAAACATAACCATTTGTAAAAATTGTGGGGCCTCCCAATTATTCGATAATTTGAACCAGCCGTTAAAAATTAAAAGAAAATGCTTCCTCTTTTTAAAAAAAATACAAAAGAGGTTTTAAAATAGTTGTTGATTATCTCTCTAATCATTATTTCAGCAAAACTTTACACGCACCATATTTTATTTAAAATGGTTGAAACCGATGAGTGTTTAGAGAGTGCCCTTTTGAGTTTCAAGGGCTTTTTTAAAAATCATAACAGGCTTATTACTTATTCATTTGTTATTCTTTTCGAGCATGGTGGAGTTCTAACTATTAGTTTGCAGTTCAGTGTTGTAGTCGAGTCACCATGGTCCGAGTCCGAGTCCGAGTCCGAGTCACCGTGGTCCGAGTCCGAGTCCGAGTCCGAGTCACCATGGTCCGAGTCCGAGTCCGAGTCCGAGTCACCATGGTCCGAGTCCGAGTCCGAGTCCGAGTCACCAAATTAAAATAATAATGTCATATTTTAATTTTTTGTTTATTTTAAACCTTTTAAAATCATACAATCAATCAAACACAATCAGCCAATCAACAATTGATTCAAATCAACAATTACGACATCAATTACTCTTGCGTTTTCGCTCTTTTTTTTTTAGAAATAGCGCCCTCATTGTTGAGTAGGGCGCCCTCTCTAGGCCAATACAATACAAATTTCAAAAACATCTGCACCTGACCACAGCATTTTATCATATAATGGGTAACAAAACATAATACATTTTTACATACAGATTGTAGCATGTCTATCTGGAAAAAAAAGTTTGTCTTTATATGATGTTTTATGGCATATTTATCACAAAAAATGTGCATCACTGTCATGTACGAAATATTGCAAAAATATGATGGTGCAACATATTTATTCTGCCTTGGACTGTCTAGGGTTAGTTTTATACAATTTTCTGTACGATATATCATGTATTGTTTATATAATTAAGAACGTATATTATAATCGTGCATTTTCAAATTAGTTTCATGTAGAGCGCCCTCATTGTGATCGAAGGGCGCCCTCATTCCGACACAAACAACCATATTTTCCGCCTAAATTCTGCATTATTCAAAGTGAACACCATTATTTTTATTGTAGGAAATGTTAATCTTTTTAGTAAAAATTCATAATTATTATAATTATACTTCATAACCGTCAACTGATGCTCCAGAAGACCAGAATAATGTATAATTCTACCAGCGATTCAGTCTACGTCCACAGTATATAATTATATGATTTTTATTTCAATGACTTCGCCGGCTTCAATTCTGTGAAACTTCTACAGCAACTTCCAAACTGCTCCCAAGAGTAGACGCTTATGTTTGCATTGAATTTATTTTGGGTTATCTAAATTTAAAAGTTCTTTCATTCATTGTAATTTTCAAGCGATAAAAACAGGACAACCACATGCAATAATTGCTATGGTACGAAAGGCAAAGACACCGGCATTCCATTTGTCACCAAAAAAATATCTTCCACGACCACGGCTTCGAACTCAAACTCGAAGTTTGAGTGGGAATAACAAAATAATTGTGAATGATCAGAGTAGTCTGCAGACAGAAAAGTATTTATCAGTAAACACACTCCCAGTCAATTATTTGTTATTTTTTTATTGTGCTCTTATGGAATTTACTGAGAAAAGCACAAAATGATAACAATCATTTTGGTGTTACTTCAAGCTCCGATCTACACTCACCGGGAATCCCCTGCATCAAGCGCCTGGCCGGTCGGCCTAGCCTGGCGTCATCTTAGCTTAATGCGTAGCTAGCTGTATAAGAATCTCCCGAAAATATCGTACAATATCATTCAATTTTATTTCTTTGTCCGTGTATGATTGTTGTTCACGTTCGTTATCAATATAATAATAATCAGTTACCAACAAAATCTCGATAAATGCCGATTCTGGGTTGATAAATTACTCCTCGCCCTCCGTTGAAACGATCGTTTTTGGTTCACTACTTCCAAAATCACAAATCGATCAAATCACACGAAAATCATACTGAAAATACTGCATGACGATAGCAACACTGTGACACATGTTACTTAGCGCATCGCACGTAGCGCGCGCACACTGCATACACGTTCTCATCACTCACACACACTTATATTGATACGCGCTTCCGGGCCGATGCAAATGTTGAATCTTAAATTCACCAGATTCTATGAAATCTTCCGGCCTCGAACCGGCCTCGACCCGAGTCATCGAGGCCGCACGCTACGAGGCCGAGAACGAGTCCGAGTCACGGCATTACGAGGCCAAGGCCGAGGCCGAGGCCTCGAGGCCGGCCTCGAGGCCGAGGCCGGCCTCGAGACCTCCAAGACTGTTAGTTTGTATGGTAATGGTGCAGGTTTGGGTTACTAAAATTCAGTATGACCAAACTGTACCCTCTTTACCAAAACTCAACGGTCCCTTTAAAGACATCTGATTTCAAGAGTATTGTAATTCAGTCGATGATGGACTCGGGTGGTTGACTGACTATTTACGAGAAAGCCTTGGATACTTCCCCGATACCATGATACTGATGGTCTTTATTGTAATCACTTGGGGGGAAAATATGATTGCGTCTTATTATTATAACACAAGGATTGCTCCGGATCTATTATTGCAACGTTAAAGGGATAGTACAGTTTTGGTATTGAGGGTGATTCAAGAAACAATCAATTTGTAAGGTAATTTAAAACTAAGTATATTACTTGGAACAACGAGTGATTTCAAAGATATAACAAACTTAATTTGATAAATACACGTGTTTCTGATTGGAATAAATCTGGGTCCCCCATTTAATCGAAAAGTTTGGAAACAATTAATATAATGCCTCAACTGTTTTCGAAAATACACCAAAGATAATTGTGACTGGCTATAGCAAAACGATAATTCATGTTTCCAAGAAAAGGTCCATTTAAATTCACATAATTTATAATGTGTGTAAAAGATTTTAAAAATTAAAAGCTCATATCTTCGTCAAATGTTTGCCAATTTATTAAAACAAAGCATCAAATGAAAGCTTGTGATGAAGCCTTTTTGATGGAATGAAAATCTACGTTTGATTTTTACAAACAAGTGCATGGATTTAGCTATAGCCGGTCACAATTTTTTTAATCGGTGTGGATGATCTTATTTTCAATCAATATTTAAAGAAAATATCACATTCACAATTTGTTCATAAGAAATGGTTGAAATCGATATGTTTTACGGAAGAGCATCTTGTGTTTAACAGCTGCCTTTTAGATGAAACAGTCTCCTAGCCGTGTGTAAGTTGCTCTACCTTTCGGAAATGTGGATTCATAATGTTATATTGTATTGACACAGTGCCAGACTGGGTTACTCCAATACATTTTGACCAAAACTGTTACAGTTTTTAGTGTAAGGATTTGGTTAAGGATTGGAATAAGGTGCAGTGATATGGTTGCATGTTTATGTTGAGGTGTATATGACTAGAGTAAGTGTTCCATGTTTAGCTTCTGGTATGAGTGTCGTTTTTACATTGGGCTTTATATAACTGCTTGTCTTAGTGGAAAGGGTTATTTCTTTTGGTTTCATAATTATGATCAGGATTAGTGTTAGCACTTATGTTTGGGTTTAAGGTTAAAGGGATACCTGTAAAGTGTCTAACTCCACGAAAATTACTTGGAGCTTCCTCGTTTCTCTTCTACCGTGTAGTTTAGCTTATGGTAAGAATATAATACAATAGGGTTAGATTTGTTAATGCCCCTTTAGTATGACGATATATATCATTCAGCTCAAAAGCGTCAATTAATGGCCATAAACGTCATTAACGTCCGTTGTAAAAGCTGACGCATATTTTCGTTTTTTTAACCAAGAAAGCAGTGTTTTTTTTCAATGAAACTTTCACACATCATTTGGACATATCTTACAATGATTTTGGTACAGAATTGAAGTCTCAAATGTCATTTTGGGCATTATCTGACACTTTACATGTGAACCTTTAAGGATAAGTTTAATAAATTATAGTGTATATGTTGCATTGCTGTGTTTAACATGCATGTTCGGGCTAATGATCGGTCTTAGATTTAGTGTTGGGGTAGCATTTTTATTTGACATCCGTGTGAACACACTATGTGGATCAAGTATATTTCAGCAATTTACAGTACCAGTATTGTCACACTGTGAGCACATCACGATTTGATCACTGTGTGATCACGGTATTATATACACACTGAGTGTGATGAGTGATGAAACTGTGAAACATTGCGACTCTAACATTGTGTTTCAACAACGACGTGATCAGCTATAGTATGTGATACTATAATTCGGATTAGGTAAGATTACCCTAGGCAATTATCACGTTTTGACAGGCCCTTTATTGAACCAATCACAAATACAAAATCATTTTGTTACAATTTTGGTTAAGACGCTTAAGTAGTCTATTTAGAAAAGTAATGCCTACGTTGCCAGAGTAAACATTTTGAGATAAATATTAATTCAATATTATCTTAAAAATGGGGGATCTGATTCGTGTCCCACAATTTCCAAAGGTACCACAAACGTAGTAAGTCGTCCCACAAATAGTAATAAAAATAATAATACGAACATTTATGCAGCGCAGCTAATATAAATATGTACCTTACTGAGCTTAAAGGACCTAAAGAATACAACGTACTTTTGCACTTACTCCATTATAGTTGATGACTTGTAAAATAGGTCTGCCGAAAAAAAATCCATGAAAATAAACACAGTAGTGATTTAAGACTAATTTTCTGATGCCAAATCTCAGTTAGCAGCCAGTTTACGCCCCACCCACATTTAGGGTCCAGAATCGGCAGCGTGATTGACATATGATTGACAATTCATTGGCTTACGTCATGACGCGTCATCTACAGAATTTAGTTCATTAGTCCGTACTTTAGATGATGTCACATTTTGGCGATTTAAAAGGGGCGTTCCCAGGACAATTAGATATTTACTAATTTCCCAAAAATTGATTGATTTCATGAGAAATGACTGCCAAATTATTTTTCTTCAGGAAAAATTACATATAGAGAGCCGAATTGTGAAAATTAGGCCATCTAGACGCTATAGGTCCTTTAAATAAGTATTTAATTACTATTACCCATACAACAAATGCATGAATTACATTGTCACACACCCACACACGCACACACACACACACACACACACATACACTCACACACAAGCAAACAAGTACACACAATGACACTTGTTTTACATAGATCTTGAATATAATAATACACAATAAATACATTTTGTTAAAGGAACGCCAACAAATTAGAGATATTTTAATCTTACTTTTCCACACATACAAAGATCACTGCATACCGACATAGTTTGATAGATGACAGCAAAAAATCGCAATGTAAATGCCAGGCTCCATTCAGAAAACCCTGCTAGCTTAGTTCCTTGCTAAGTGTATTTAAGTTGACTTGTGCAGTTTATTGAGCTTCAAACAGTTGTCCCTGTCCCCAGCTAGTGTTAGCTGGGCAAGTCTTACAGTCTAAAGTAAGATTTAAGTTTACCCAACTTGGCAACTAAACGATGTTTAATTCTTAGCGATAAATATGGGCCCTGCCGATTTCGCTCGTAAGCGGAAACAGTATGACTGGTGTTAACTGTACAAATCTTGCGGCGTTGGTCCGTTAAATGAAATTATTACATTGAGTGAAAACACACAAGTTTGAAAGTTCGAGTCATTTCCGATTTTGAAAACAAGACTTTTGATATTTAGATCTGTCACAAACTGTGATTCCACAACGAAAGAAATCACCACATATCTGTAAATCAATGTTCAAATGTGTACAATTTGTCTTAAATTGCAAGTACTATTTTGAATGTATGTACAATTAATGTTGCTTTAGCAAATCTTTGTACACGAGTATAGCGAAGATGCAATTACATAAAAAGTTAAATGATACATTACACATAAAGCAGAGAATACTAAGTATAACAATGTGAATATTTTCCTGCGATATCTACAAACTTCAGGGGGTGCTTAACAAAGATCATAAGTTGAACTAAACTCTACGTTTGACTTACACAGTATGGAAAGCTGTTTTTTTTTAAACCAAAATGGTTAATTACTTTAAAAAACATCAAAATTGTTGTTTCAAATAATAAATATCTTTCTATCATCATGGAGATTTCATGTTATTCATGTCAAATTTATCAAAAGTCTAAAATATTTGCATTTCTACATTTGAATATAATTTAATTTCAAGGCTACAAATGGCTTACCATACTTTTTACAGCCGACTAAGAGTAATGTTCAACTACAAGGATAATTTGTGCAACACCCCCACAACTTGTTTCCCATTCACCAAATCTTCTTATTACGATTGGCATGGGCGTCGATACTTACGTAATACCTATTCATCAGGGGGGGATGAATGAATAGATCACCCCCCCCCCCCCCCCCTCCTGATCAATGGGTATCAATGACAGATCGACGCCCATGACGATTGGGGAAACATCTATGTTAAAACATCGCAGCTTTGTTAGCTCTTATATGAAACTGCTTTCTAACGTATGAAAATGATGTATTTACAAATGAAGAGCTCAGTTCCAAAAGGCGCTAAATCCACTTTCCATGCACAAATGAGTTAACAATAAATCTTAATTTATAAGCTATAGTATTATGTACCTATCTATGAATCCACATTTTACGACAAATTACTCACTTAAAATCAAAATAAAGAAAGTTCAGTTTTCATATTCACATAGACACGTATACAAAGTTGGGCAGTTTTTACTGGAAAGTTGAAAAAAGGATATAGCGCCATTTGGAAGAAACTTCGAATATAGGACAGCCAAAGTTTGAATGTTAAAAATGCACAATATTTACAAAACCAAACACCCCTTTTTTCATCAAATGTCGTTTAGATACGGTTTAAATAGCTAAATATTAAGTCATTAAACATCGCGAGCTTTGAATTGTATTCACAATTAAATAGTTCATACTCATAAAGCCTACCTGTCCATTAGTGGGCAGTATACCAACATAGCCTTTACATTGAGGTTGATACTTAAATGGGGTAGTACAGTTTTGGTAAGGCTGAGCTTTAGTAACCAAAACCTGGACAATAACATAACAAACTAATATTTATAACTCCACCATACAAGAAAGGTATAAAACATTACAAACGACTAAGTAAAAAGCTTGTAATCATTCAAAAGGAGCCGTTAAAGCACAAGAGGGCGCTCTCTAAAAAAGCATTGGTTTCCACAATTTTCATACAAAATTATGCATGTGATGTATTGATGAAATGATGATTAAATAGAGAGATCATCAACAACTATTTAAAAAACCCTTTTGAAAATGTTTGAACAAGTGTAAACATTGTTTCCATTTTTTGTTTAAATCATCGAATAAATCTGGGGCCCAGATTTATTCCGATCGGATATATTTATTGATATTTCAGCCGTTTCTGAACCGATTGTGAAGAAATAAAGTTTATACTGTGAATAGAATGGTATGCTCTTACAAATTTTGACACTCAATTTTCATTTTCTCACGAAAAAATATTTCGTGCAGCGCCCTCTATACCAAAACTGAATTACCCCTTTTAACACTTAGACATTAAATTGCATGAACGTTTAAATGTGTTTAAAGTGGTCAAACTAAAGTAACCATTATTTTTATGTTATTATTATTTATTTATTCATGTTTCCTTTAAGAAATACATGGTAGGCTGTTCAGTTAAACAACTGCTTTACAGCGGCGCCCTGTTACATTACATTTATAAAACGCACTTTCTAAAAACGTATTGGTTTCAACCGTTTGTTCTATACAGTTGTTTCATCAGATTTGCTATTTGAAAAATGATTAAATATGTAGATCATCAACCACTATTTAAAAACGCCTTTTGTACATTTGTTTGTACATTTTTCAAAAATCATCATCGAATATGATATATTTATGGGTGCCCACAGTTATTACTAATTGATATATGTATTGATATTTCAGCTGTTTTAACCGATTTTGATCAAATAATGTTTATTCCGTAATTTGATTTATATGCTCTTTGAAATTTAACAATCAATTTCTCATTATCTCACAACAAAATTATTTCGTGCAGCGCCCTCTATACCAAAACTTAACTACCACTCAGACATTAAATCGCATCAACAGCTTTTTTAAAAATTTGTTTAGGGGGGCCGGGGGTTGGTGGGGGATATACCAGTATTTGTCAGAGAGTTAAAAGGCGCCCATTCTCATAAAACGGTTGTTATTTGAATGATTTAAGCATGGTGAAACATAATGTTTAGTGATAGCATGAACGTTTATCATGTTCAATCTATTTTTAAAATAACCAAGTAGGTATAAGGTTAGCTAACCTTATACATCCTTGAAATAACTAGCATTTGTACTGATTCAATGCTATTTAGATTTGTTCGATATTCGTTGTATATGGTTTTGAATTAAACCATTTAATTTATGCTTGAATGTGTTAACATAAAACAAAAATAATAATAATATTAATGATAATGTTACTTATAATAATCATAATGATAATAAAATAAAACAAAATAATAATAATAAAAATATGTGCTTACAATAACGCACAATAATATTGTTGACTCTCTACTTAATATAATAAATGAAATAAACACATCGTACAATTTATATAATATACATCAATTATATTTCAGGTAGCATTCAGATCAAGACCTACATGATGAAAAAGTGTTTACAAAATAGTAAGTACCTTGTGGCAATTATAGTAACTACGAAACAAATTCGATTATTTTGTTTGTTTAAACGTTTCCTTTAATGCTAAACGTTTAAATGTTTGTTAAACGTTTTGACTCAGCACTAAGACAGCAAACACAATATTTTTTCCGTAGCCAACCGCCCGAGTGTTTTCGGGATCGGTCCTAAACGGGTTCCGGCTCAAAATATATCAGGGGGCCTTCAGATATATGACTATTGTATACAAACATGACTATGAACTAATAGTAAAGACACTGACAATTATTTGAGTATTGTATCAACAACACGGTTATGAACTAATTATTCCCTCCAAGACTTTACAGTACTGTTATAACACGATTAACACTTGTTTGCCTCACCGCTACCCAAAAAGTTGTTTATTTATTTGTAGACAAACGAATACATTTATTCTCACTTTTCTATATATTTGCGCATTTATTTACAACTGTGCTGCACTATATTGCGTTTGTACATGAAATGCTAATTATACTGATATTGCGACCATACCAACTTATTTTTTTAACTTGTTGATAGAATAAACTACAGATGTTACATTTTATTTATAATAATATTGTTTTTGGGTGGTGATACCCTTTAATACAACATACATTATAATATGTTAGCACTATATCGTGTTATTCCAATTGTAAGTAAGGAAGGGATGGGTGGGGAAATAAATTATTACTTTAGCCTAATTGTGAGATTACTTTAAGATGTATTATAAGTCATAGGCAAGGGAGTAGAGTCTATATTATTGAAAGTACGGGTGCAATGTGTAGTTTGGGCAGGGTGGGTGGGGTACTGATCGAGTCTTCATATCAAGTTGACTCTTTATAAGTAAGAGGGGCGGCATGGAATAAATATCAAACACTTGACTGGATAGACGACCCCCGTCATGCATGTGCCTATAGTAAACATGGTAAAGAGGTTCAGGCGAGGCATCCATACCGGAAAGTTTAAATGCAGTGTGTACACACTGTTTTTCACAGGGTGGACCACAACGTTAAGTCGTAGCGTTTTCACTGGTTAACTCACACTGTGAACACATAATGTGACAACATCTCACAGTGAGTGCCATGTCGCTACATTGTAAAATTGCCCGCGTTCACAGTGTGTACAAATTTCATTGTGTATCTCAGACATTTCACAATGTGTTTAAAGTGTGTTCACAGTGTGATGAGTGTTCACACAGTAAACACACTCCAATTTAAGGTTTGAAACAGTCTACAAGATGTGTTCACACTGTGGTTCACGCTGTGCTACACAGAGTGTTCACACTATTGCACACTGTGTTCTTCCCGGTAGGGATATGGAAAGGCGGGAAGATATTAATTTCCCAATTTCGTTTCATGATCAGCTCTCTTTAAGTACAGCGGGAGGTGTTGTATAAGTCATGGACCTGTGACTCAGACAAGGTGTGATTGTATATACGCACTTCATCGATCAGGCCGGAGAAGTAGTATTGGTTATCACCATTAAAACCAAGTTCACCAATGGTCACGGGCCTTTGTTTGGTGATAATCTCACGGTTGCAGCAGATATCCCTTGCATGCTTGTTACCTCCATTCAGATATTCAATCTTCTGGCTGCCGTCGAAGGTCATCACCATGTGGTTCCAGTCTGCCCCGGTTCCGATTAAATCGTGACTCGCACAAATGTGTTCATTGGTGGGAGTCAAGCAGGATGCTGCTTTTCCGCTATCTTCTGATCCATAGACATAGATCTCCCAGCTCCCATACCATCCGTTGTTGACAATGCCCTGGTAGTTGCCCCATAGGCCAGTGCGCTTGAACCAAACGCTGACGCTGAAGTTCATTCCCCAGGCGTATCCTACAAAGGACTGCACGGTTACCTTAGCATTACCGTCGAAGACCGCCGCCTGACCACATATTCCCACATCGTACATCAAATTACCGCTCACGTGCGAGTCAGAAGCGAAGCCGGAGCTGTCTGTGACGTCATTTTCGAACTTGAAGAATGCTGTGACAATATAAATCATATAAAATTAAGCGACATTCTGTTACGGATGTTAAAACAATCATATTCATACCAGGTTCCTAAAATTAAGAATACGTATACTAGTTCACATCTTGGGGTGTCAATCAACCACATCTATAGTCGAGATCCAGACTATCAACATTATAATGTAATACAACTGGATCATGTTTTTTAGCCAAAGCATAGTCAATTATTACTTGGCTTCCGTTGTCAATAATATAGCGATATAATTATGCAATGAAACAATACGTTCTGCCGTGACTCGAACCCGAGTATTCCGCTTTGAAATGTCGACGCCACTACAAAGCGACTGAGACATCGTCATGGAATACACAAAGAAATACGGTTCGTTTTAGCAAGGATGTATTAGAATACCTCTTTGGTATTAGGGTCCAACATGCTGCAAAATATCAGCAATTCTGCACCTGTCATTAGGACATTGCCACAATAGGCTGCATTTGTGCACCCTATAGGTTACAGATCAAACTTTGGGATAATTAAAGAAATGCAGCCAGCTGCCTTTCGGCTCTATTCCCGGTTTGTTGTACATTATCATGTAATCCGCGCGTAGGGCTTAATTTTAATATATTTTGAAGGGGTGGGGGTGTTTTTGTTTAAAGCATGGGGTAAAACCGTTTAGAAAGTAAATAAAACCAACAAAATTTGCCCCAAATCAGCTCATTCTCTCTACGCTAGTTGACCGGATAACGAAAAAGCGTATCACTATTTAAATCGTTCTTGCTGATCAACACATCATTTTTGTTTAACTCATGATTGCACCTAAAATAGAGCAACACTATAACAGTAATACTATGTGTTGGCTTACCAAGAGGACGTATCTCGTGTGACGAAGCGGAAGCAGAGGTTTGTGTATCCGTGGTCGAAGTCGTCGAGGTCGGGTCGGATGGTGAGGTGGAAACAGATGTTGATGTCTCTGTGGTTGTCAGCAGCGTGGTCGGGTCAGATGGCGAGGCGGAAACAGATGTTGGTGTCTCCGTTGTTGTCGGCATCGTGGTCGGGTTGGATGGCGAGGCGGAAACAGATATTGATGTCTCAGTGGTTGTCGGCATTGAGATCGGGTCGGATGGGGAGGCGGAAACAGATGTTGGTGTCTCCGTGGTCGACGGGGTCGAGGTCGGGTCGGATGGTGAGGTGGAAACAGATGTGGATGTCTCTGTGGTTGTCAGCAGCGTGGTCGGGTCAGATGGCGAGGCGGAAACAGATGTTGGTGTCTCCGTTGTTGTCGGCATCGTGGTCGGGTCGGATGGCGAGGCGGAAACAGATGTTGATGTCTCCGTGGTTGTCAGCATTGAGATCGGGTCGGATGGCGAGGCGGAAACAGATGTTGGTGTCTCCGTGGTTGTCGGCATTGAGGTTGGGTCGGATAGCGAGGCGGAAACAGATGTTGATGTATCCGTGGTTGTCGGCATTGAGATCGGGTCGGATGGCGAGGCAGAAACAGATGTTGATGTCTCCGTGGTTGTCGGCATTGAGGTTGGATCTGATGGCGAGGCGGAAACAGATTTTGATATCTCCGTGGTTGTCGGCGTCAAGGTCGGGTCGGACGGCGAGGCGGAATTAGATGTTGGTGTCTCCCTAGTTGTCGGTGTCGAGTTGAGCGCTCCAGTCGACGGTTTATTAGTGCGTGTAGCTCGCTCTGCAACTTTCTCTGAATTTAGAAACAAAATGTTATAAATATTATTACTCACAGTATGCGTATTGTTTTCAGATGGACCATATATATGAAACCACACTTAGGGCACAAAGAGACCCAAGCAAATTGTTGCTTTTCGGATTTCACTCTCCTCTAAAGCCTCTAATTGGTATTGTATATAGATAACCCTCGTTACTTATCAGGTAATAATATGTAGCAAAGAACATGACTACATCTGAACATGTTAACGGGCAGGTCTATTTTAAGTATGTCCTTTTAGTTTGATATTCCCAACAATGTTACACATCTGCACAACTTATTTGTAAAGATATGACGAACATGACTTGAAATTTGACTCTGCTGAATAGTATTGCAAACATCATCGACGATGGCATTAGACTTAAACAACCGTTTACTTATACTGTACATATAGTTAAATACATAATAATAATAATACGAACATTTGTATAGCGCAGCTACTATAAATATATACTCTACTGCGCTTATAAAAAGCTCCTTTTTAAGTGTGTTTGTTTTGGCAGAAAATTTGGGTAACTCCAAGAGTAGTGTATCACGTGAGCTTCTCAAATTATAATGAGAATGTGATTGCAACGAAAGTATTTCAATTATATAGCTCGGGGCTTGACCATGCATTGCTTTATACACAGTCAACATCATTTTAAAAATGATACGTTGTTTAACAGGCAACCAATGTAAATACATGTAGTAAAGATGTAATTATATTCACCTGGAAGTCGACAAACCAGTTGATTTTCAAATCCCGGGATCTTGGGTATGTTTCCCAACACTGGGCTTGGGACGAGATCGATCATGTTGCCGTCTGGTCCGCGAATCGGTTTACAAGGGTTCTTTGATCCTGCGAGGGCTTCAGGTGGCGCAGCAGAGACGGTCGTGACCTCCCGAAGTACAGGACCGGATGTACGTTCCGCGTCGGCGATTCGTATGTTTAGGCTTCCGACTGTGGTCCGAAAAAAAGAAGGTGTCAAAAAGATATAATAAACATAAAGATGTCCATATTGTGTATAACGTTATCAAACGGATCTAATAAAATGGTCCATATACACACAACCTTCTAAAGATTCAAGTGGTTCTGAAATACTTTGTTGGATGTGTGTTACTAATCACTAGTAAGAGCATGGCATACTGTTAATTTGTTCAAACATGCAGCATGTCTTTTTTCATCATGAAGATAAATTAACTTTTTCGGATTTCTTAAACGTTGGTCCTACACATTTTTTTGTGAGGTTTTCGCTTGAAGTTGAATCCATGGGTGAGTACAGTGAGTCAATTTCTTTAAATAAGAACCGTACAATGTCCAGTCACGGCCGCTACCGGTCGAAACATTAAACATGCAGTGATCACGAGCCAGGGAAATCGACCGGGGAAAGTCTGGCAAGGTAAGGGCTGAGCGACAGTGTTCCTCTCGCTGCCCCGGCATGTCCATTTCATCTTGAATTGTATTTGGATGTTTTGATTTAGACTAATATTTACACCGACATTTAAAGCTGTTGCTATAACCTTTCCACATGGTATTTAAGGAATTTATTTTATCATATATAGGGCTGTACAGCATGTATATTTGCAAATTTTAAAACCTCTACCATTACTCATACATATCTTTAAGCCTTCAATGCATGGACTTCTAGGGGTTCCTTTATACATTGTCGT
Organism: Echinarachnius parma; assembly: GCA_037951105.1. NCBI lineage: Eukaryota > Metazoa > Echinodermata > Echinoidea > Clypeasteroida > Echinarachniidae > Echinarachnius > Echinarachnius parma. The sequence continues at coordinate 41,217 of JBAMJV010014239.1, forward strand.
GTTCGTATTAACAATAAAAGCACGGGATCGATTTCGGTTTTTCAAATTTCCCTTCCGTCAAAAAGATACTACGATTCAAGCGTTCAGATGTTAAAGTATCCACTGGATCGTGTACAAAGTGCGTGGAAAGAGTTAGTGCATATCACTTTGCATTTTCGCTAGTATCTCAGCCCAAAAAACATCCACGTAAAGTTGAATGTGTACACGTTACTTTGTGGATATATCAGCTCACACCAATACACATTTTATCAATCACTCATCACGTTTTGCACTTGTCAGCAAAGTTACTAGATCCCACTAAGGACAAAATCTAGTAGGGATCAGATTAATAGAAAGGTCATAATATGATATTATATTATTACCTTGGAGATATACAGCAGTGAGATAGATGACTGCAGTCAGGTATGCGCTCCGGGATCGATCCATCTGAAATGAAATTTCAGAACAATTAAGAGTCAAAACAATAAGTACGTAAACGGAAAGAACTAACAAACATATTACATGTATTATAAAGACAATTTCAAATCATAGTGAATTAAATCAACGATTCCCAAACAATTAACATTTTAATTGAGACCACAGATTATTTCTTTGTTAAACTCACCTTTTGTTGTAACTTCTCTTTTTCACTTTGTACTCGTAAGGTAATGTTATTGCAGTTTTTCAGCTCAAAATGTGGATTCCACCAGCAAAACTCAAAAACTCGAATTAAATAATATACGATAAATACACAAAATTGAAATAAAATCATACGAAAAATATTGAAATTGTGGTATTGTAGTACATAACAAGATGGACACGAACTCAACTGCTGCGGTCCCGATTTCTGACCATGCGTTAATTAAATGACTGAATTGTTTTGCTTGTTACGGTTCGACTAAGTCACATTTTGAGGAGACCTCGATACGCAAAGATAGAGAAACGGCTAATTCAGCATTTTAGGGGCAAGAGCGTGAACATGATGCAGGTCCAGCCCAACATCCACTGATCTATTGCTATATGCTTAGATAACATTAACTGTTAAATGAGTCGGGAAGGTTATGTGTGTTAGGATATACGCTATTATTAATCGGACGATATTCTAGTAATTTCACATCAATGGGTTCGAGAGCCAATTGTAATACACAATTACCTTGGTGTTGGTGATGGGCTCTTTTTAGCACCTCACCCCTGCTCGTACAGGAGGAGGTGCTGCTGTGTTGCCAAGTGATATTCGTCGTCGTCTTTAGTTCAGCAGTATTTCCTTGAAAATTATTTGGGAGGGAGAGACCTGGGAGAGGGCACATATAACTCCGGAGTCCAGGCACGAGATACTGTCGCTATCAACATTTCCAGAACAGAGAGGAAATGCGTCAATACAGACAATACACTCTTGAGACAATAAGCTCTGACGTCTCTGCAATTAATTGGCAACTTAATTAGCTGACTGCTTGGATATCCTTTTCATGACGACAACTTTTATTAGAAAATGATCAAATTTCAAGTATAATTATTGCTACAAGCATTATGGCAATATGTAGCCGTTCATTGTCATCACGAAACGATGTAAGGAAACAATTTAACCACATGGAACTAGAATACAAGAAAAAAAGAAGCCATGCAATTTAACAATACGATGTACGATTATAACTGAATTTTTTTTATTTAATTGAGTTTCATTATTAGAAATAGGTAATTTTGATTTGTAATGTGTTGAATTCGTTTATATTCGTGGATGTAGTGTGGCAAGATCGGTAGAGCGCGCGCTTTCTGATCATGAGATCCCGAGTTCGAACCCTGCCCACTGCCTTTGTCCTTCAGCAAGACAATTTATCCACAGTTGCTGCTCTCTACCCAGGTGTATAAATGGGTACCATGGTCGGGTGTTAATTAGCCTTTGCGCCATCATCAGTGGGTTATAAAACCGACTCTTTCTGTATGTAAGGTATTATTCTTTCTCTAAGTTATCGTGGAGGAGGATGTGCTGGTGTCGTCCCGTGATAGTCGTCACCACCAGTCTCTTCTGTCGATAAGACGCGAGATCTTGTCAAAAGGCAATGTAGTGTGTGACTCCTCATTAGAGGGGCGTGGTATGTTTCGGGTTAGGGGACGGCACTGGCTTTATATTTTCTGTATTTACATATTGTAAGTTAACAGTAAAAACTGCGAATATTCACCACTCTAAGGAAACATGACAAGTGACCAGGCCTGGGGGTGTTTCACAAAGATCCTAAGTTGAACTTATCTCTAAGTTGGACTTAACAATTATGGGAAGCCATGTGTAGCCTTTGAATAAAATATATTGAAGAGCAAAAATGCATGTATATTAGACTATTCATACATTTTACATCAATAACATAAAATCTCCTTGATAATAGCAAATCTTAACGATTTGAATCAACATTTTATGCATCTTAAAAGAGCTTTTGCAATTTCTTTTCACAGAAACTTATGGCTTTCCATAGTTTTTATGTCCAACTTAGAGTAAAGTTCAAATTAGGATCTGTGTGATACATCCCCTTGACTGTAGACGGGTGACTTCCATTATGAAGGTTTCATAACTATTTTGTTTGTATAGCAGGGGTTCACTTTCGGTGGCCGATAAAGGCAGGTTGGCTGCTACAGACAGATGACCACTAGGTACATCAAGTTTGGCCGTTTTGTGGAGGGGTGGGGGGGGGGGGGGGGGGGGGTGCTCCGTGCTTTCGACGTCAAGGCATGAACATAAAGGAAATACGTCAATAACAAACAGCGCGGTATTGAAACAATGGTGTTCTCTGACGTATCTACTATTCATTGCACGATAATTACTGCATTACCTAGTTCTCCTTTTTTTGGACGGTATATTTAATTAGTAAATTATCATGCTTTCTTTCTCCAAACATTATTGCAATTTTAGCAATGTATTGTCCTAAAAACCGAAATTCAATGCGATACACAATACGTTCACATGGCGCTAAAATAATACAAAATAGAAAGCTAAACCATAAGAAGTACTTTAAACATTACAATAACTAGATTTACTTCCGTCTTTTTTTTTTTTTTTAAGTTCAAGTTCAAATGGTCCATTAACGTGTTAACTTTGTCAAACTCGACAAAATCTACTCGGAACTATCACATTCCACTTGTTTAACTTGTTGATCGACTTTTGATTACAATATACATAGGTAGGTATTGAGTCTTCAAAATAAAGTATCTCTATTCTGGGGTTATTTATGATTGAATAAAAAGTGAACGAAAATCAATCGAAGAACTTTCTTCGATTACACAAGTGTCAGCCATTATAAACTATGAGTGATACAATTAGACAGTGATTGTGCCTTTTTAATTAGGTTCACAGTGCTGTTGTTTTATATGACATATTCACACGTCAATCCAAAACATTTTACAATTATATGTAAATTATTGAATTCTCAACTATAACGTTTGGAAAATCTAATGTAAAGTTAATGGATCACTTTAGGAAATAGGTGGATACTTATAACATTTAGTTAGACGAACAGACTATAATATGTTCACGAATAGTTTGAAATGTGTCTCTTTTGCGAATCTATGTTACCATAACTAGATTAACCAGACACGTAATTGAACACAACACATGATAGGAGAGACACTGGGTATCAATATGTTAACCCACTGAGTGTCACATGGTACATATTATAATACATGTATAAATTACTTGTCACAGTCACAATCACAATTCACTTGTAATTCGTGTGTAATTAAAGACATCTGATTTCAAGAGTATTGTAATTTCAGTCGATGATGGACTCTGGCGGTCAACTGACTCTTTACGAGAAAGCCTTGGATACTTCTCCGATACCATGATACTGATGGTCTTTATTGTAATCACTTGAGGGAAATATGATTGCGTCTTATAATTATAACACAAGGATTGCTCCGGATCTATATCGCCACGTTAAAGGGATAGTACAGTTTTGGTATTGAGGATGCTTCAAGAAACAATCAATTTGTAAGGCAATTTAAAGGGATAGTCGAATTCTGGTCGAGAGAGTACAGTTTTAATCAAACTGAATTTTAGTAACCAAAACCTGCACCATTACATTACAAACTGATAATTATAACTCCAGCATGCTCAAAAGGAATTCCAAAAAATACAAACGACTAAGTAAAAAGCCTGTGATCATTCAAAAAGAATTGTTTAAACTAAAGAGGGCGCTTTCAAAAAACGAATTTGTTTAAACCATTCAAAATAAAATACTGTGAATGTGATGTTTTGATGTGATGAGATAGATAGATAATCAACAACTATTTAAAAACCTCTTTTGAACATTTTTTAAAAGAGGAAGCATTTTCAAACGAATTTTAACGGCTGGTTCAAAATTATCGAATACTTGTGGGGCCCCACATTTATTACAAATGGTTATGTTTATGGATATTTCAGCCGTTTCTGAACCGATTTTGATCTAATAAAGTTTATTCCGCCATTGAAATGCTCTTTGATAATAATACGAAAATTTATATAGCGCAGCTACTATAAATATATTCTCTACTGAGCTTAAATAATTATTTAATTATTATTACCCATAGACCAATGCATGAATTACATTGCCACACACACACACACACACGCACACACACACACACACACACACACACACACACACACACACACACACACACACACACACACACACACACACACACATACACACACAGGCACACCTATCTATATGTCTATTATGATGAGCTGTGTCCAGGAAAAGTAGTATTATGCACGAACGGTTAGGCCTGGCGAGTTCCAGAAGGGTGTTCTACAAAGCAATATGTTGTCAACATGACAATTTTTTAATAATGTTTTTTTTGGGCCCAAAATTTAGCAAAAGTTTAGGCAAAATGTAGGCCAAAATGTCCTTGTAA
>JBAMJV010014240.1:0-19174 GCA_037951105.1 Echinarachnius parma
AGGGTTAAGATTCTTCAATTGAAAAACAACAATTTGCAGGGTTTCCTTGCCCTTGATTATTTTTGTACCAATAAAAAAAATTCACATTGCTCCTGATTGGAATGCGGTATATTCATCTTGAAAAAGTAATTTTTTAGAAAAATGACATGTTTATAGATTGAGACTTATTTTGTAATATTTTTTGCATATGATGACATAAATGGTACCCTGGGGTACCAAACGAAAATCCGCCATTTTGTTTAATTATTTATTTATTATTTAGGGCTGTACCAGGGTATCGCGTGCATACAAGCGTGCGATGCACTGCATGCACAACGCAATACGGTTGTACTTCGTGTGGACACAAGATGGCGCTACACAACGCGGGATACCAGGGTACAACGGTACCCCGGGGTACTGCGTGTGTCATCATATATACATGTCAATGAATTGAAAGATATTCAAAGCTGCATGCAATAAAAAATTGCCTCAACGTTTAAATGTATAATTTCATCTGATTATTTGATTATTAAAAATGTATCTTTTTCTTGTTCGTAAAGCACAGTGGTTTTTGAAAATGTTATCAAATTTAAAGGGGTAGTTCAGTTTTGGTAAAGAGGGCGCTGCACAAAATAATTTTTTTGTGAGGTAATGAAAAACTGAGTGTAAAATTTGAAAGATCATAGAAATTTAATGGCAGAATAAACTTTATTTGATAAAAATTGGTTCAGAAATGGCTGAAATATCAATAAATATATCCGATCATAATAAATCTGGGGCCCAGATTTATTCAATGTTTTTTTTTTTTTATTAAAAATGCCTACACTTTTTCAAAATGTTCAAAAGAGGTTTTTAAATAGTTGTTGATGATCTCTCTATCTAATCATTATTTTAACAAAACATCACATGCATAATTTGGTATGAAAAATGTTTGAAACCAATGCTTTTTTAGAGAGCGCTCTCTTGTATGTTAATGGCTTTTTAAAAATGATAACAGGATTTTTAATTGGTCATTTGTAATTTTCTATACCTTTCGAACATGGTGGAGTTATAACTATTAGTTTGTAATGTTATTGTGCAGGTTTGGTTACTAAAGCTCAGCCTTACCAAAACTGTACTACCCCTTTAAATTATTTATTATTATATTTATCTTTTTAGAAATTTATTAGATCATTATCATTATTATTATTTTTAATAGTGTTGTTAATACTGTTATTTTTAGTATTATAGTTAGTATTATTGTTATTTTTATCATTATCATTATTATTTGTATTATTATTATTATTATTATTATGCCTCCGCAACGAAGTAGCCGGAGGCATTATGTTTTCGGGTTGTCCGTCCGTCCGTACGTACGTACGTCCCGTTCTCGTGATCGCGTTATCTCAAGAACCGATTGACGGATTCTCGCCAAACTTGGTTCATGTATGTATCCTGGAGTGCCAATGATCTGATTAGATTTTGGGGTCATGAGGTCAAAGGTCAAAGGTCACAGGGCTCATTATATATGCAAAAATAGCTCGTGATCGCATTATCTCAAGAACCAATGGACGGATTCTCACCAAACTTAGTCCAAGTATGTATCTTGGGGGGCCGATGAACTGATTAGCTTTTGGGGTCATGAGGTCAAAGGTCAAAGGTCACAGGGCTCATTATATATGCAAAAATAGCTCGTGATCGCGTTATCTCAAGAACCGATTGATGGATTCTCACCAAACCTTGTCCAAGTATGTATCTTGGGGGGCCAATGAACTGATTACATTTTGGGGTCATGAGGTCAAAGGTCAAAGGTTACAGGGCTCATTATATATGCAAAAATAGAGCTTTGATCGCGTTATCTTAAGAAGTGATTGATGGATTTGCACCATACTTGGTACATGTATGTATCTTGAGGTGACTAATAACTGGTTAGATTTTTGGGTCATGAGGTCAAAGGTCAAAGGTCGCAGGGCACAATATATATGCTAAATTAGCTTGTAATTGCAAAATCTCAAGAACTGAATGTCATATTTCAATCAAACTTGGTACCTGAATGTATCACAGGAAGCCATTGTAGCCATCAGATTTTGGGGTCATAAGGTCAAAGGTCAAGGTCACATGACTCGTTATGCCAAAATACCTTATTAATTGCAATATCTCATAAACCAGTTGATAAATAACCATCAAACTTGGTACCTTCATTGTATTTGTATCTTGTAATTTTAACTATTAAAATTGAGTTGAAGAATTAATTCAGTGCATGTTGATTTTTGGGGCTTGATATAAATCATGCAATGGCGGAGGCATCATATTCGACTGCGCGCAGTCGAAGATCCATCTAGTTATTACTAATATAATTATATTTGTTTTTCAGGCATACATCATCGACCTTTTCTGGCTCCAGCATGGAGACGGATGCGGTGTTCAAGTCGCGTCAGTCGTTCTACCCGCAGTTTGCCAAGCGTCGCCGCAAGTCGCCCCCGTCTGGCGTCCTCCCAGAAGGTCAGTAGAGTATCAGTAAAGCCATATCATTCACTACATTGCATTATCCATTTATACTTTTAGTGTCATTTGATGACATAAATGGTACCCTGGGGTACCAAATGAAAATCCGCCATTTTGTTTAATTATTTATTTATTTTTCAGGGCTGTACACTGGGGTACCAAAGAGTGTAAAATTATTTTCGTTCTGCTTTATTTACGTTCAAAATGCTCTCTTTGCGGCCGGGGTAGCGTGCATACAAGCGCTGCATGCACAACGCAATACACCAGCAGCGTCCATCATTGCTCTGCGGTACGGTTGTACTTCGGGTGGACACAAGATGGCGCTACACAGCGAGGGATACTGGGGTACTGCGCGTGTCATCATTTTGCCCTGACGAAGATTCTGCTAGGATGGAAAGCTAGGTTCCTTACTGCCTCTCATTACATTGCACTATCGTTATACGATATAAAAAGAACCGGTTGACTGGTTGACCAGTTGACCAGTTGTCTTGAGGGGTTAATTAACTTATTGTTTGGGGGTCATGTGGTCAAAGGTCACAGGGCTTATATATAAACTGGGCTCCAAAAGAAACTTATCACTTTTCAGAGCGACGCTCACTAAAATCCATAGCATCAAATTGAATCATATTTAGACACAGATAAGCTATCATTCTCCTTATGAAGCATATCTGAAAAAATAAAAGTTTGCTTTTGTCCAAAAAGAGAGAAATGCCATGGAATCACTACAGGTCACTTTTAAAAAATCACAGAAACTGCTCGCTGCGAACCTCCACGAAAGGCGGTCTATTCAGAACTTTCAATAGCTATTCATTCAACTTCAAAGCGGGTTATGTAACCACTATAGACCGGAAAGCGAGCAGTTTCTGTGATTTAAAAAAAATTACATCTTGCGATTTCACCTTATTTTATTCTTTGTTGACTAAAGCAAACATAATTTTTTTTAGATGAGCTTACTTAGGAGTATTATAGCTAATCTATGCCCAATTATGATTAATTATTATGCTTTGGATTGTAATGTGTGTTGCTCTAAAGAAGTGATAAGTTTCTTTTGGAGCCCAGTTTATATATATATACAGTGTTTAAGTCCTGTCAGTCGTTCTACCCACAGTTTGCCAAGCGTCGCCGCAAGTTACCCACGTCTGGCATGGTGTGGTGTGGCAAGATTGGTAGAGCGCGCACTTTCCGATTATGAGATCCAGAGTTCGAACCCTGTGTATGCCCACTACGTTTCTCCTTCAGCAAGACAATTAATCAACAATTGCTGCTCTTTACCCAGGTGTATAAATGGGTACCACGGTCGGGTGTTAATTAGCCTTTGCGCCATCATCAGTGGCAGCACGGCTAGTATGCACCCCGGGGAGTTAGGAAAGTATGCAATGTATCATTGTGCGGGGTTTTAACTGTACCTGATGACCATGTGTAATAATAATAATTATGAGCCTCGGAATAGGTTACCGAGATAGATGGTGCTTTATAAATGCTTGATATTATTATTATTATTAAAGTCATATTGTAACAGTCAAACATGTCTTAGGGGCCACCTGTGTATGGCAGCCAACCGACCTATAGACTTGGCAACCAATAGTGATCCCCTGCAGAGAAGAGCAGTGTTGAATATGGAACCTGTCTTTAGTGGTTAGAGGAGATACCCAGGACATCTCATCATCCAACATAGTGATGCTCTGCATTCTTCTGATCATGGGATGGGCCTGATTTGGACTAGTATAGATCAATACACCTTAATATTATATTCTTAATTACTGATTACCATATGTTGATGTCATAATTATTGATTTCCCCATTAAAACTCTTTCAAACACAGGCCCAGTGGGAGGAGAGACCCAGCCCATCTCGTCATCCAACATGGGGAGCCGCATGCTGCAGAGCATGGGCTGGACTCCTGGGTCAGGACTAGGAGCCGCTGGACAAGGGATTCGGGAACCAGTCCAGGCCTTCCTCAGACAGAAGGGCAGAGGTCTGGGCTACTGCAAGCCTACTTGATCAAGACTAAAACCAGAACTAGGAGCCACTGGACAAGGGATTCGTGAACCAGTCCAGGCCTTCCTCGGGTAGAAGGGCAGAGGCCTGGGCTAATGCAGTCCTACTTGATCAAGACTAAAATCAGAACTAGGTGCTGGAGAACAAGGGGCTACCTTGAGGAGGGGTATAGAGAAATATGCTACTGCAATGCCCCCAGGCTTACAGTAGACAAAATTTACATAGGCAGAGGCTACTGCAAGCCTCAACAATGAAGTCTAAATCAGAATGTGGAGCCTTGGCAGAGCTAATAGAGAAAGTTCTATGCTACTGCAATGCACAGTCCATATACCCCACCCCAAGATTTATCGGGCAATGCCCTCTCCAAGTTCAGTTAAAGCAACAATTTGTCAACAAAGTCATGCCATTATCGGTCATAAAAAAGTGTTTATTTATAAATATTGTGGAATATCTTTTTATCAGCAACCTTGCCTGGATGACTTCTCGGCGTGTCGCGGGAATTAGAGTATGTGCCGCAAATAGTATCACCACCAGTTGTTCCAACGAAACAAATTGTCACAACGAGGTTTGAAATTTAGAGAGAGAGAGAAAAAAAAAAGAGACTAATGGAGTGAAAACAGGTGCATGCTCTGCTCGTTAACCCTGAGGGATTCAATGGTATAATAGGCGGAGGAGGGGAGGGGAGGGCAGATTTGTTATGAGTTATGAGCTTATTTCTGGATGTCTCTGCTGCGATGGGTGAGAAATGCCACAGGGAGTATGCCTCCAGGGTGATAGTTACTCCTTGAACCGTGATACGCTCCGGGTCCCTCCGCTGTAAACTGATTATCTTTTTATTAATAGATCCTGACCCGATCCTGTGCGTGCCTTGATACTCCTAGGGTAATCTATCTATTGACACACGCTCTCATATGGGATTCAACTACACTACTCAAAAAAAGTTAAGGATCACTTTTTATTTTGTGTATAATTTTAAAATGACATATTTTACTCCTGAATGACCTCAAACACACTGTAATCAATATCACATTTGGTTCAGTTGTTGTATAATGTCTCTTGCATCATTTTTGTATTCCAATGAGGACACCATCTAGTCAAACAAAAAATGAAAGAACTAGGTAAGACCTCACTCATAGCTTGGAAAAAAATACAAGTTAAGAAAAAAGTGATCCTTAACTTTTTTTTAGTAGTATATATTGATATCGGTATGTATGTATACCAAAGTACAGTGCATTAGAGCGTGGATTGCATGGAAAAATGCGTTTCATAAGTGCATTATTAGTAGTAGTAGTACATGTAGTAGTAACACAGTCAAACCTGTGCATAGTGACAACCAGAGGGAAACAACAAAAGTGGCCTCTGTAGACAGGTGAACTCTTTATACAGGTTCCATTACATTGTTTGGCTCTGCAAGGGATCACTTTGAGTGGCCACTATAAGCAGGTTGGCTGCTATAGACAGGTGGCCGCTAAGACAGGTTTGACTGTAGTAGTAACCCAGTCAAACCTGTGCATAGTGACCACCAAAGGGAAACAACAAAAGTGGCCTCTGTAGACGGGTGAACTCTTTATACAGGTTCCATTACATTGTTTGGCTCTGCAGGGGATCTCTTTTGGATGGTCATTATAGGTAGGGTGGCAGCTATTAAAAGACAGGCTTAACTGTTTAATACTGTACTGGATTGAAATAGTTTTTACCTTGTAATTCACGTTACCTTTAATACATCTGTCATTCATCAAAACGAGACATGATAAATTCTGCCTCAGCAAAATACTACTCAATATTAACAACAATCGTTGCATGATTCCAGTGCCAGTGGGGTGGGTGAAAAGCATTATATTTCTTGTCATACTTTCTACCAATTCCCTTTGATATCATCCATGTAATTTCTTGGTGTCTACCTAGATAACTTAAATCCAAACTATGATCTGAATTATTAGCATACATTGTACTTTCTTTAATAGACTCATCCCGAGTATTTTATGATCAGTCCCAAATGGGGTAAGAATGTTAATGTGTGAAACATTTATTCAGAAATGTTTGATTTATATTTCAAAGTGTAACAAAATATGTGTATGACATCTCGCAAGCTTTCAGTACACTGGTTATTGGTCTGCATCAGACTGACATTATGTCATTATGAAATATATTTGTGATCGATATATTTTTGTACTTAAAATGTTTTCAGTCAAGCAGTGTGTCTTTTTTTGCGTGAAAGGCTCGGGAGTTTTTATACATGCACCCCTTGGAGTGGAGTGGGGGGGAGGGGGGGGGGGGGGGGTGGAATTCTTCTTAACCCGTGTAAGACTGCATAATTATGGGATAGCATGTATTCTCTGTACATTCAAGAACCAGTATTTTTTGGAACCAGTCCATGAGGGTGTTTTACGAGCTCTAAAGTTACTTTAAATTATACCAGGAAACAGAATATTATCTTAGAAGTATAAATTTCCATTTTATATTGCTTCTTATTTCCATGTGTCTGCTTTAAAAGTACATTTACATTAGTAGTATTTAATACCCCAGTCAATGCATATCCACTTCTATCCTTTAAGGCCCGGTCACATATCACAGGATAGCGTAAATGGATGCCCTACGAATATAACATTTGCGAAATCAAATTATCCGGTGGTGAAAGTCGTCCCCATTGGTTTCATGCACAAAACGTTCCGCCGGATAGAACAACGTACATTGCCTGACAAGGAACGAACAAGAAGCGCATATGAATTGAGACGAACGGATTGAAAATGTTGCTCTACGTCAGGCATCTATTTGTACGCAATCCGGTGATATGTGACCAGGCTATTTAGCACACAAAGTGCACTTTCCACTCCATAATGGGAGTATTCCTGCCACCCATGCCATGGGACAATGCAGGAATTAATTTTTTATTTTAGGGGGCTACTTTTCAACCTAATATAAATTGTTCACATAATACCCTATGGTAATTTTAGGGGCTACCTACTGAATTTAGAGGGCTATTTTGAAAATTAGGGGGCAAAATTGCCCTCAGCCCCCCCGTATATCATGCCATGGGATCCATGGCAACGAAAGTAAAAGGGGTAGGGTAAGGCCTTGTTGAAATATCAATATATCAATTTTTGTATACAAATGTATTTCTGTTGATTTTACTTGGCTTATTGATACATGTAATTGGTGCTGTAACGGACTTTGATATTTTGCACATTTTTAGTAACTATATTTTGCTTGAATCTTAAATGTGTCTTGTAAGACCAGACTAAAAGTTAAAAAAAAAAAAAAAAAAAAAAGTCTTCTCGATTTCAACAGAAAGTGCAATACATGTTCATGAGTGTTGTTGAAAATGTGGGAATTGTGAAATTTTGTGCAATCTATGAAACTGCGGCTGGTACTTATTGATATTCAAGTCTTGTAGTAAACATGTTCTGAACCCCTTGAAAATTTCCGATGAATTGTGTGCTCAATCAATTGACTGTATGATTAATTAACACATTGACTACACAATATGTGACCGGCTATAGCAAAACCCGGCACTTATCGGTAATTCGTGTTTTGAAGAAATGGGCATTTTAAGGTCACACAATGTGTGTCAGAGACCTATGATTGTTAAATTAAAAACGATCATATCTTCGCCAATTATTTACCAATTAATTAGAACAAAGGATCAAATGAAAGCTTGTGATGTGGCCTTTTTAATGGTATGTTACATTTTGATTTTTACTGAGAAGTGCCGGGTTTTGCTATAGCCGGTCACATATTGTAATCTCTAAACATGCTGCATGCATACCGTGTTCCAGTAGTTGATTGATAGTGCAGTTCCTTGTTTGATCACAATAATTGATTTAATTACTTATTAAATTAATTGTATGATTGATTAATTGATCAAGTAATTGATCATTCGGTCGATCGATTAAATAATCATAGGAGCCCAGGCTGCGATAAAGCTTGGGTTATTGTGGTCACCTCCGTAATTTTGAAGTAAGATTGCGGACAGATTGTTTGGCCTGGCAGCAAATGCTCTGAGTGTCCATCCCCACTTTATCATTTTTGTTTTAAGTATAAGTATAGAATACAGAAGCTATGACGTCGTAAAAATCTTCTTTTTTTTTAATTTTCAAATTTGAACTTCATTTTCCGAAAGAGCATCAAAAATAATGTCCAAATACCGAAAATCAATTGAATATGTTATGTATTGGCTGAGATATGCCCATCCGAATGAGTTTGTTGTCAATAGGAAATCAGTGTTATAGTGCTTTGTTTCATAACTTTATGAACCAGAGCACTACATTAATAACACTGATTGCCTATTGAAATAAAATTCATTCAGATGGGCTTATCTCAGCCAATACTTAACATATTCAATTGATTTTCGGTATTTGGACATTATTTTTTATGCTCTTTGGTAAAAAATGAAGTTCAAATTTGAAAATTCAAAAAAAAAAAATCGATTTTTGATGACGTCACACTTCACCACTCTATCTGGGGTTAGGGTTAGAAGTCTTGATTGGTATATGAACAAAGAAGAATGTCACCGAAGATAATTCATAGAACCATGTGGGACAGGTGTCAGTTTTGTACATTGAGTATTTTTATGAAGGGAATATTTGTTTTTACTTGTATATCTAATACTGCTGTGTTTTTTTTTACAAGGAGTACATCCAGCGATGAATGTAATTATTTTTTAAAAATTAGTTTGTATGAATATTTTCTGAGACAAAATTTACATTTAAATGTATGGCCTTGCTTTATTTCATTCAATGTTAATTGTTATCCATTGTATTCATAATGGGAAAAGTTACAAGCAACTTTTCAACACCAGCTTATATTCTCCTCTAAATTATGTATGCTCTTTAAAATCCTTGACATTTTCAGTCTATTCATGTGAAAATGTCCTTTCTTACCTACATCTAACTTTTAAAAAATCTATTAGAAACAGGTTTCTATTAGAAACAGGTTTCGTTAGAGAGATTATTTGAAATTGTCACCCCCATAATATTCAACATTTGGAGTATCAAAATGACTGATATTTCTGACTATGGCAAAAAGAAGAATGTTCATATATTGAGAAAATGAAAGAGAAATGTATCAGTACACATACTGGTACATGCATTCAACCTTATAACCTTAACCAGGTCGGGGGGGGGGGGGGTGGAATCCACCCCCCTCGACTTTTCGCGTGATAATTCCGCAACGCGCGCAGGTATTGCCGCGCGACTTCATTAGTTTTTTTATTGAAGTCTTGCACAACTTTTGAGACCAAATTTAAGACGACCAGGTATACCGTTCTAGAGTCACACGATCTTTTGTAAGTGAACGTTGGCCCGAAAATCGCTAAATTTTGTGATTTGTGTACAAATCCTATGGAAATTGATTTTTTCCTAGAATAGACAAACCTTCATTATATTTCATTATAATCACTGCAATTATTTAATTTTGGGCTAATAATGGTTGGATAATGGTCAATAATTTATTCCATTGAAAAAAACAATTAAAAAAAATAAGAAAATAAGGAATACATAAGAAATTTCAAAAACAAAGAAGTACATAAGGACAATTTTGGCTGTCGCAATTTTTATGTTCAAAACCTGTTAATTATTTAAGTCATAAAAAATATTCATGCACAAAATTAGCATATTCTGAGCAATATTTAGTGATTTACAGACAAAAGAGGGATTTCTGCATAAATTTGCATAATTAATTACAAATTGATTATTTTCAAAAAAATAACAATGAAATAGATTATGTCGCAAGCTACCTGCGTGCCAAACTTTGTGGCGGCCGCGCGTCTGACGGCCGAGATCTCGGGGGGGGGGGGGGGGGGGGGTGGAATCCACCTCCCCTCCCCCCGGCCAGAGCATAGCCAAAATAACCCGGCCTGGTTAGGGTTAAGCCGAAATGTTTAATATTCGGTTGAATTTGACCTTGGATTAAGTTGCATAATTAATTGGAAATTACTCGTTTTGTATCTAGACTATGGACTGAATTTGAGCCCGGCATGGATTACAATTTAGGATTTCCATCATTGTTTAAATTAATTCCAATTTTTTAAAGTAAAAACTTGATTTAAATTCAACTCTCTAACAAGAATTAGGTCTTAGGTACAATCCATGGTATTGTTGAAATACAAAACTTTGCAACTCTTTGTATAATTTGTTTTTCTAGTGGTATCAACACTGGAAACTGTATATTCATTAGATATCTTTTTTCAGCTGTATATTTATACTTCATTTTAGCTAGATGTGGCTCATTACAGTAAAGATGATTATTTCAATAAGTAGCAGTGAAAATTTGACTTTAGTGGGATTGAAACCTGCTCAAATTTGGCTTTTATACCAACTGAGCTAACACAGACCCCTATGTTAATTGTGTCTCTTATTTTTCCTAATCCACATACTCAAATTGGCAATGCAGATGGCACTTTGATCATTGAAATTAACGAAACAAAGGCAAATAAAGAAACGCGTCAGTCAAGCGATGGTGTTAATTCCAATATCAAAATCATTCGAACGGTTATGGTAAACCTGTAAAGCTTATCGATCTAATTGAAGAAAATATAATTATGAAATGGCTGAGTGTTAAGTTGGAAAATCACAAAGCTCATAAGCAGAGAACACAGCTCACTCTTTTCCTTTGTCTAATGATCAAATCAGTCTGCGTTGCCAATTTGTTTACTATATGTGACCGGCTATAGCAAAACCCTGCACTTGTCGGTGATTCATGTTTTGAAGAAATTGGTATTTTAAGTTCACATAATGTGTGTAAAAGACTTATGATTCTAAATTTGAAACAATCATATCTTTGCCAATTATTGACCAATTTTGTTATGAACAAAGCATCAAATGAAAGCTTGTGATGAGGCCTTTCTAATGGTGAAAATCTGCATTTTGCTTTTTACCGACAAGTGCAGGGTTTTGCTGTAGCCGGTCACATATAGTGGGTAGGAGGAGCTCAATATTTGCTCAGTTGCTATTCAGTAAAAGTGTGGCGTTATAACTTCGTTATAATATAAGCTTACTTTAATATGTTATGTGTGTGAAGCCATACCAATGTAACAATCTGGTCATGGGCAAGAGAATAAAATGTACGCCTGTGTACATGTAACAAAATGTATGAAGATGTTATCTCTTCACTATTTTTTTAACTTTATTAATTGTCCATATTTTTCTGTAAGTCTCTCTCTCTCTCTATTTCTCTTTGCAATCTCTCTTTCTCATGGTATGTCCCTTTCTTTCTCCCTTTCTCTTTATGATCACTTGTTTTGTCCTTCTTCTTTTTTTTGTTGCCCTTTTTAAGACCTGTTTCCTACTAAGCTATGCAGAGTTAATATACATGGCCCACCAGGTTTTTGAGGGCTACGGGATAATAATGAACACCCATGCACATATTTTGCTCACAAATTAGACGCCTTTGGAATACCATCAGAATGTTGATATCAAATGTACCAGTATAACTGGGGGGTGTTTCACAAACTTAACGCTAAGTTGGACCAAATAATTATGGAGAGCTGTGTTTCTTTGTCAAATTGTTGAAACACTTCTTTTGAAAAGGCATCAAGTTTGATTAAATAATCAGTTTCATTTGTTATTATCAAGGAACCTTGAAATAATTGATTTTTTTTTTAATTGGAAGTCTCAAATACTTCCAAGTCTACAAAATGAATGCCTTTCCATAATTGGTAGGTCCAACTTAGAGTTAAGTTCAACTTAGGATCTTTGTGAAACACCCTCTGGTCATTTATATCAATTAACCCATTAAAGACAGCCTGTATTTTGGTTAAACTGAACTTCCCCTTTAAACATGTATTCCAGTAGAGACCCTAGGGCAAATAATTATACTAGGAACCAGTCCTGGGGAGTGTTTCACAAAGATTCTAAGTTGAACTTAACTCTTAAGTTGGACTTAAAAAGTATGGAAAGCCACTAGTTTCTTTTTTTTTATGTTGTAAAAGTCCTTTTTCAAAGGCACAACATGTTGATTCAATCCATTCATATTTTCTATTATCAAGGATATTTTATGTTCTTGATGCAACATTTATGAACAGTCTAAAATCCCTGTTTTTTGCCTTTGAATATATTTTATTCCAAGGCTACAATGGCTTTCCATAATAGTTAGGTCCAACTTAGAGTTAAGTTCAACTTATGATCTTTGTGAAACACTCCCCTGAATGGGTTAACACGAGTCTCTTATTTAAAGAAAGGCTGGGAGAACAAGCAAACAAGTATTCAAAGAAAATGCATTATATAAAACACAAAATGCAATTTATGAATGAATGCACCGTAGACAGGATGGATGTGTTGGTTACAGTTCAATTTATGTTTTCCCAATAGATCGACCCAGTACAAATAATCATACAATGTATACAAAGATCACAACACTGAGGCAATACAAGTGGGAAATATTATCATACAAGTGCACATGAATACAAAATATTTAATATTTACATGATATTATACGTAGTCGGGAGTAGAATCCGTTTAATATGATTGGATCTGCCTCAACTTTTGAAGATTATAATTATGTCCCACTCCGATAATTTGATATCTTGAACAATATTTTGTGAAAATATTTAGCAATATATTATTCATTTTTATGTATCCATTGCTCACCACTTATACAAAACAATTTACAATATAAAAATACAAAACTTCCAGTATTTGGAAATGGATAGGACTACTGATCAGTTAACTTGTACATGTAGTTAAATTAGTTTCCCCATTAATACTTTGCTATAATGGACCCAATCTTAGATATAGGTTGGTGGTAAAATCCTGTATATATAGATGTAATAATTATATTAAATAACTAGCATTGTTAATTAAAATCAAAGTTAATATAACAAGCATTTTTTATGTACAGAAATGTAGACATTAATATTCTGCGCTTCGATCACAGTCTCAAGACTTAAAACAACAATGTAAAGCACATTTCATCATTTACATAATAGGGACATTGATTATGATATGGATGAGGTTATATTTCACTTATTTCAAATTTTGTTGCAGCCTTTTGCAGCAACGGAATACAAACATAACGTCATCTCAAGAATGTGTGATATTTACACAAAGTTGTTGACGTTGACAATAGCATGTGAAGAAACATTGAGGGTGATTGCATGGTGACCGTATCATTTAATTCCCTGGCATTTTGATGAGTTGTGCAGACTGAGTGGGCACATACATACAGTAAGAACACAAACTGAAATATTTCTAAGGGCATAGAAATAATTGACAGGAGCTGTTTACCACATACACTTAGCTTAGTGATGAAAGTTCAAACATCCTATAAAGGGTGAAATCACATTTGACAATTCAATGCCCCGTAACATAAAGCTTTGAGATCAATCATAGATATAGGATTAATAAATTGATTGTATGATTTTAATTAATCGGATGATTACTAAAAACAATCAATTAATCGATAGTATGATCGTACCATAATTTGTAATAGTGAATCTTTATGCTACAGGGCAGTGATGTCTATTAAATAAGGTTCTGGTACCTTCAGACATTGATTGATAACTAAACAATGCTTTCATAACAAAAGGAACAGTAGTTCATTGTTTTGTTTACCTACTCTCTGTATATATATGAATTCACAAAACGAGAGTGCATTTCTGCAATTGAAACAGTGCTCTAGGTAACTGTATCACATCAATTTAGTGATGACAAATCAGCAGACACATCCAAAGTGTGTGATCATCTTGGGACAGTCTATTTAAGGTGCTGATGTCGATCGGCACACATAACAATTACACCGTAACAAAAGGGGGAAAAGGTAACATTTTCTTTGTTTAATTACTTCACAAAACAAAGTTGCATTTCTGCAACAACAACAAACAAACGAGGGTCCTCGGTCAACGTGACTTTGCGAAATATCTTGCAGCATGTCTCCTTTAATATGAGAAAACAATCATTGTGACGCGTAACATTTTGAGGTAGCTTGTAACATTTTTGAGTATCCAAATTGCCCTACTAAGAAAGCAAATTCATTCATCAACCATAATTATGACAATGATTTATATATTTATTTTGGAGTAAGAAATAATATTAACACTTTTGCAGCTTGAGATTTAAAAACTTAATTTCAGCGAGATGATTAATGCTAGATTCTAGCTTGCTTAGATCCATAACTGTGACCATACCAGCCAGTTTTTTTAAATCAATTATCAATTGGCAAAGTCGGTCTTGGTTTTTTCGCAAGTATGTTACATCTTAGTACTGTTATCTCACTATCAAGATAATTAGAAGAGGTATATAGCAAAAATCCATCAAAATGTTGAAAGGGAGTTTTTCCATTTGGCCGTATGGTAGATGCTTGACTAAAGCAAAACATGATATATTTCTGTCTTTTTATGATTTTAAACTAGGAGAAACGGTCTTAACCATAAAACTTGCATGTGTATAAAGTCATAATTAGAATTGTATCTATTGTCCCGTAAATAGATTTAGCATTGTCAAAGCAAAACTCGTGCGTGACTTGGTGCAGCGATATGAATATACAATTATATAATGACGATTAATATTGCCAATTATATTCATATGGCTGGTAGGTTGGTAGGCACATGTTATTCATAAAACAAAAATATAAGCAGCATATATTGAAAATACCTGCATATTAACTGACATTATTTAAAGCAATATATATATATAAATATAAACGTGAATACCATTATCGTAAATATTCAGATGGAATTATCCTCTCACCTAAAGAATAATAAATATACCTATGATTATATTATGTAATGTATAACCCATTAACTGGTTTCAAATCACAATTTTTCTGAGACTTAGTTTGACTGAAAATATGATATACATTATTATGTAGGAAGATTCTTCATAATATTTATTATTTCATAATTTAATTCACACCTACTGATTTATCATTCTGCTTTCTGAATAATTTTGTTGCAGAAATAAATCATGAGTAATTGATTCATAACATTTATATGTTTGCCATCTGACTCTTGGCCAAGTAATAATTGTTTTTTTTAGCGCTCCTTAGAATTGTTCAATCATTTTTTAATGAAATAATATTTGAACTGAATCTGGAAACATTTCATATATGTGCATATCTGATATCAATAATATATATATACATATATATATTAGTTAAAAGTGAACATATATAACTGCAAATCAATATAATTACATTTTACCAGTATATACATATATATCAAAACCACAAATAGCAAAAAACAAGGCTGCACTTAATCTTCCTCGTAGTCAAATCTCAGGTTCCTCATTACCTTCCAGCAGTTTTTATATGGTATTTAAAAATAAGGAATACAAAACGATATGATAAAATGTTTTGTTTCTATCCATCAAACTGCAAAAATTACACAAACATTTGTACATGGAGTTAAACAAAGAAATGTACATCCAAATATGTTAGCATAGTTTTACATAACCTAGTGAGATGGATATTTCAACATTTTGTATAGAAATATTTGGAAAAGTGTATATGTGCCTTGGTGCAAAAGATATTAACACATTTAGTAAAGAAACAACACAAAAATTAACCATCATATTCATAAGAGCATATACACCATACACTGTATTTGTGTTGGGTAATTTACATTTACATCTGAAGTCTTTAATGTCTATACATTCTTTGAACACTTGAATAAAAATATAGATTCTTTTGAATTTAAATTTGATGAATTTCGTCAATTGAATATACATGACTATAACACGTATGTACAATATAGAGCTCAAAATGTGGAGGAGATATGTGTTAGAAAAGGTTTTTCTTCTATCTGACTGGAAGTTCTGAGTGGTAGCATGAGGTGTATCTGTAGAATATCTGAAGGTCAAAGTTGATTCCAACGAGGGTTCAAAGGTCATCAGTTTATCTCAATTTGGCCTGAAAGGTCAAAGTTGATCAGAGTTGGTCAGAGTTGAAAGGCCAAGTATGGTGAGAGCTAGGTCATCAGTAGCTTACAGGAGGGGTTAAAGGTCAAAGCCGACCACAAAATGGTTGAAAGATCACCAGTAAAACTGCAATGAGGGTCGAAGGTCAAAGTTTATTTCAGGAGAATGAAAGTTCATCTGCAGATGGCAGTGGGGGTTAGGTCAAAATCTATCCCTAAGTTGATCTCATGGAGGCTGAAAGTGCAAAGTTCAATATTGATCCCAAGGACGGTGAAAGTTCATCAGTAGATTTGCGGTGAGGTCAAGAGGTCATCAGTAGATCCCCAGAAGGGTCATCGCGGAGGCGGTCATCACACCCCGGCAAACATGGATGGAATGGCGATGAATGAGAGCATGGAGAGCATGCCGATTCCCGACAGACCATGACCACTGTAATGCATATTAAAAAAGAAAAATAATTTACAAAAAAAAGTGACAGAATTATTCATAACTATTACAATAATTTGTATACATTAGTAGACATGGCCAGTGCACGGGGCAGAGGGGGAGATTATGGTTGATGATAAATAAACATATTCCTCTTTGTTTGTTTTTCCTACTAGGGAGGGGGCATGGGAAAATCTCCTTGCTTATCCCTTTATAAGGTCTATATTCCTCTACCCCTCTACCTTTATACATCTATACGTGTACCCCTTTATATCCCTTTAAAAGGTTTAGTTAGATAATCATTGTGCTAATGGGTCAATTGATAGCATGGCTGTCATGCTGTGTACAAACGATCCGATTTGATATGCATGAGCATTTGAGCACATCTAAAATAATTCAGGCTTATATATGCACATAAATATACACCCACCTGGTGCATCCCCTGCTGATTTTGATCTATCTATTTTGACCATCACCCAAACATGCATACATGCAGACTAACAGACAAACATACATGCCCACGCCACTCAAACCAGCGCAAATAACAACATTAAATGTTCAGGTTGTTGCCTGCCTAACCAGCCTAGTGCATCCCCTGCAATCTTTGATCCAAAGATCATTACCACCAAAAATAATCCAAACATGCATTAATGCAGAAAAACTTACAAATTTACACGCTCACTCAAACATGCTCAAATAACGTACAGCAATAAATTTCAAACATTCACACATCCAAAATAATGCGCATAAATATACACCCACCTGGTGCAATCCCCTACAATCCTTGATGCGTAGACCATCACCAAACCATTGTACAAACATGCATAAATGCAGACAAACTGACAAACAGACATGCACACTCCAACAAGCACAAAATGACAACATTAAATGTTCAAGTTGTACGTCGCCTGCCAAACCAGCCTAGTGCATCCCCCTACAATCCTTGATCCAAGGCATCACAGCACATATCTCCAAGCACACATAGATACAGACAAATTAACAAACATGCCAAACACACAATATACCCAACTAGTGTACAGCCCTGCAAAAATATATACAAGATAGATCCACAGACCATCACAAAACAAGACTCTAAGCGTGCATATATAAATGCAGACAACCTGACAAACATACCAATTCACAAATGCACATACACACACATAACCATGCGCAAACAGCAACAAATTTTAGGCTGTCTTCTGCCTAACCCACCAAGTGAACACCCCTGCAAGATAGACTAAGATAGATCCATGGACCATAATATAAAATAATCCAAACGTGTCTAATGCCAACAAACTGACAAACATATAAAGCACATACACGCTAACAAACAAACACTTTATCATTTCATACACAAACACAAATAACACATTGCCATGCGCTTTTCTGCCTCACTCATACATTCCCCTGTAAGATCTTTTATCCATAAACCATCACCCAAACTAAATAAACAAGCACATATAACATATTTTGAGGTAGTTTTCTCTGCCTAACCCACCTGGTGCATCCCCTGCAAGTCTTGATCCGTACACCATGACTGCCACACCCAGGAGAGCATGGAGGGGCGGGACCCCACTCGTCGATGCCCACGTTCCAGAGAAGAGTGAAGAGGCTGCGCCCCCGGCAATGGCTGAAGTGATATAAACCACCTGACGGAGAAAAAAACAGACATCAATCATAATATCATTAATCACTCTTAAATTGATGGTATGTTTGAATATGATTATGTTTATCAAAATTATTTTTGTTTATTAAACTTCATAAATAATTTTGTAACAAGTATCAATGCCATCTGGCTATAAAAAATAGTTTGCTCTAAATGTTAACTATTTTAGATTGTACGTATTCAGCTTTGTTACTTTAGCTTGAAGACTCCAGAAAGAAAGAAAGAATATCCAACGTTTATTCCAGAATCATATTATTTCTAGCACAAAAAAAAAATCCTTTACCCTTCTCTCCATTCAGACAGGGATGCAGAGGTAACGGGGAGGGTATATTTAACATGTCAATTTATTCCAAAGATGATACTCAATTAAAAGAAGAGTGAAAGGAAAAGGAAATAAATGTGTTTGATAACACACATCACTTTCCAGTGGCAACTATTCGGAGGGCACGGATTAGGGGGGCAGGGGGGGGGGGGGGGGGGGAGAGGAGCAAAAGTGATCAAGTTTCCCATGAGGGCAGCCTTTATTCCTTTCTTAAATAGACACGGATCAATCCTAACAGAGGTTGATAATATTGTAATAATAACTAAATATCATTAACATGTCATACTTATGATATATTCATTTATTAATTTGCACAGTATATCAATTGTTAAAAACATAATTTTTAACAAGTACTCTTTCCCTGTTCCTCCATTTAGGCATATGTATATGGGGGGGGGGGGGTGGGGGGTAACGGTTAACCAGTGGCGTAGCTACGGGGTCGTGAGGGGG
>JBAMJV010014241.1:0-24586 GCA_037951105.1 Echinarachnius parma
AACAGTTTTTTACTTAGTCGTTTGTAATTGTGTATGCCTTTCAAGCATGGTGGAGATATAACTTAGTTTGTAATGTAATGGTGCATGTTTTGGTTACTAAAATTCAATTTGACCAAAACTCAACTATCTCTTTAATCACTTTTCAAACTATATTTTGGTCATGTATAGGTTTTCCCGCTCAATTTCGCGATTGTGTCAATCGAATTGATAATAGGAGCAAACGAATTCGCGCGATTTGCGATCGCCGTACCAAAGCAGCATTCGAATTCGTAAATAGTCGTTCAAAATCACGTAGGAGCAAGTGAATTTGCACAAAGTGCATACCTTTTCATCAATGGTCATTCGAATTCGCGAAAGGCCGTTGACAGTTGGCTGCACATTCGCGAATTCGAATGCCCATAAATGAACTTCTGTGTCTATTCACGAAAGCGTGTGCGTATGCATGAATTCGCATGCACTTATTCGGAATTTGGAAGACCGATACCAACGATTACGCGGCAACGCGCGAATTCGAATGACCCTAAATGAATTCGATTGAAAAAAGTGCAAAATTGAGCGGGAAAAACCTATATTATTATCGATGTTCGAGATCTATCCACTCGAGAAAATAATTTATTTTATAATTCATGATGTTTACAATGTAGCAAAGTTCAATTTTAAGTAATGTATACTTGTGTTTACAAAATATGTACAACGACATTCGTGTTTGTATGTTTAACGTTAAATTTCAACTTGTAATGTAATGGTGCATGTTTTGGTTACTACAATTCAGTTTGACCAAAACTCAACTATCTCTTTAATCACTTTACAAACTATATATTGGACATGTATTATTATCTATGTTCGAGACCTATCCACTCGAGAACAGAATTTTTTTATACTTTATGATGTTTTCAAAGTAGCAAAGTTCAATTTTAAATAATGGACTTGTATTTACAAAATATTTACAGCGACATTCGTTTTTGTATGTTTTAACGTTAAATTTCTAACTTCGCAAGCACGGAGAATATCAATTATTCCTTTAACTGAAAATATGTACAATGAAATCTTAAGTGATTTCTTCTTATTTATTTTGTTATTACATAGCTTGCAATACAGCATTTCTGTCCGTCTGTCCTAAGTATCAAATTACACAATTCCAAGTTAAAAATAATGTAAAAGCTCTCTATCGCGGGAGGGTGACACCCCTCCTACACCAACGACCCCTCCCACACACCTACGCACAAACACAGCCACACTCTTGAGGAGCCATTGACGCAAGAAAGAGGCAGACAAAATATGTGACTTGCAATCTAACCCTTTTACAAGCCACTATTGACATAATATATTTTATGATATGAACATTCATCATTTTATTTAACAATAAATGGACCCATGCACACTTATGTATATACATACATAATGTTATGGTCGCTGTCATGGTTGCCATGCACAAATAATTTGGGCGCCAATGTAGACTCCACACAGACCGCTCATCGTTTGTTCTGCTCATGTTTGTCCAGTGGCGGATCTACGGGGGGTTTAGGGGGTTTAAACCCCCCCCCCCCCCCCCTTGGGCTGCCAAGTGAAAATGTGATGTGGAAAACATCACTTACGGGGGTTCAAAATAGCAAAAAAAAATCGCTCCGCATCGTCATTGGGTCAAACCCCCCCCCCCCCCCCCCCCCTTAGCAAAAAGCTAGATCCGCCCTGTTGTCCACAGTACAGTACATATGCGAATCCCCCAGACCCCCCTTACAAAATGCAATTCACCAACACCCTCTCCCTTAGAACAATCTTCACTTACACCGCCCCCCCCCCCCCCCCCCCCCCCCCCCGCCTTCACTTTTGCGACACTATTCGGAACTGTCAAATGTGCTAGGAATATGAGGCGATCAGAATCCTGAAGCAAGATGAGTTTGGAAGCACTATATCCGGAAAACTTGCTTTTTAGGGAGATTATACCACATTTAACCACCGTAAAATCTTCCATCATCAGCAGTGACAAATATAACTGTACTCTAGCCATTATTACATTGTTATTATATCATAATTCTTAATGAGAAGACCCATTGTGTGCAACGAATATCCAACGTAATATTCAGTGCAAATACGCAAATCGGCACAAATGGGTTTTTGTATTTTCGTATACTATCAGACATTATTAGAGAACGGCTGAAAGGAAATATGTCATACAAGGAGCATCTAAAAACACAACTCTTTCCCTCTGATATGGTATTGAATAACCTAAACAATTATCATATTATCATATTTTAATATTTTCCTTAATACTGTACCATTCTTTTTTGAGAGTATATAGCGGGCGTTCCCCGTTAATTCAAGTTTACGTACGTGGCTGCCTAATGTATGGTTTCCATTTCATACCGAACGTACGTTAACGACATGCATAGATATATGCCAAATAGAGGTTGAAAATAATTTACTCTGATGTAGCTTTACTGAGATGGGAAAAGGAGAATAAATCAATAAGACAGGTAAATTAATATATAGGATACTAAACAAGCCAGATACTTGAAACCTGGTATGGTTGATCAATTGATATGTGAAAATGCTGACATTAAACAAAATCCCTTGGCGTGCAGTGCATTTCTAAGTAATGGAAACCATAATATAAACTCTAGATAATAATGTGGAAATTACATTCTTTAAATATTTGTCACTTGTTTTAATCTAGACTTCGATTTGATCGCAATGTAACAATGAAGTGCTTATCAGGAATCATGTTTCAATTTTTACTAAATAAATGATATACGGTAGTTATCATTCGAAATAAGATTAATTTTCCCCCTACTTACCTTCCGCATTGATCGATGCGAGGATTGTAAGCAGGATGAACCAAATCTTCAAATCAGCCATTCTGAATGAATTTATAACTAATCAAACGGTCATATATCAAATTGAATAGAAGATATTGTGATCTAATATTGAAGCACAACTGAAGAGGGTGAAACGTCGATGACAATATCAAACATATAGAACCATACCAAACAGCCAACAAACATGGCACCTCGATGTATGATACAAACAATCATAAAAACGACTCGCAAAGGGTGCGTGCTCCGATGTCCTTGATGTTGTATTGGTTTTGTTTGAAGTGGGGCAAAGATGCACCACTATATTGACACATTGTAGCGACCTCTGTCTACCCCATCAGCAACACGTTTGGGGATAAAATGATATTATAGAAATATTACAGCTAAAATGGGGTATTGGATTAGGATTAAAGGATTTTCTTAACAAATCTAAGCTATGGTCAGCAAAAAGGGTACCTGGAATGGGTTTCATGCATACAAACATTCCATATTACTCATGGAATGTTGATCAGTCACGTTATGGCCGCGTTGCAGAATGAGATACAATCGATTGTAAGTTACATTTAATTAAATTAAAAATATAAAATGCTTACACTTTTTCACAAATTTACAAACGAGTTTTTGTTTAAAGGAGAAGTTTCCCCCACCTACAATTTAATTCTCATTATGTTCTCTACACATTAAAACATAATTACATGCAAATATGTCCAACGTTTGCCCTCTAAGCAAAGGAGGGGCATCATTCAAAGTCAATCGCTGTATGGGCTAACCCCATTCATAGCGTACAGCATGGAGGCTGCCATTATATGTTTTAAAACCCGGATTTGTAATTGTTTGCGCTAAAATGTTATGGTGCCGTCACACCGAGCTACGCTTCTACTACGCTCTCGGACAATAGCTGATCACAACCACCGGAATAGATCTGCAAAATGTCTTTTGTTCAATGGGGAATGAATAGGCATGCCTGAAAAGATAACCTCCCATGCATGAACAGATAATACCCCCTGAACAAAGGTTCAGGTTCGCGAAACCTCTACGCTTCTACTATTACTACGCTCGTTTCGGACGTGTTCAAAACGAGCACAGTAGAAGCGTAGAGGTTTCACGATTTACCATTATAATGTAATATTAAAGAAATTGAATATATATTTTTATCAAGTGCAATTTGAAGCCCAATTTTGTAATTGATTGAAAACGTATAGTAGACGAATAAACCTTTGCTCTTAGTATTAGGTACTTGAAAATGTATTATGTTTCTGTTGTTATTATATGCAATGTATAGCTCATATATAAACAACACAATAAACGAGGGGACGTCAAAATGCCAGGCGAACAGATCATAATGTGTAAAGTATATATTTATTTCGGGTTAGCATTGATTTCAAGCACAGCAGATTGCTTAGATTATGCTTTATTATTATCATTGGTGTTATTTGTATTTTTATTATCATTATTATTAGTAGTAGTAGTAGTATTAATATTATTATAATTATTATTATTATTTGTTTTGTATTATGTCACACTATTTAGAGTCATGCAAATAATGTCAAATATAAATTATCATTAGTATATACTATACAAACAATTATTATTATGTGCTCATTAATAAAATGCCGACCTAGCATTATTAGTAGTATCATCTTTATTATTAGGTATTGATAAAGAAGTACATATGAAAACATACCTAAACATTTATTCGAGGGATTCCGAACTTCGTTTAGAGAAGAATATTGATTTATATCAAATAAAACGACGAATACATGCTAACAGACACAAAAGCAGACACACATAACGATTCCAATAAAAGCAAAACTTACAGGCGGATGAAGCATGTTGACATACTTTATTTATGTACGTTGCAAAATAGTACACAACGGCAGATCATACTATCATACGAGACATATGCCCTCTGACAATAAAATACAGTCACAAATAAAGTACATTACATATTAAGTACACATTTAAGTAGTGAGCCTTTACATAAACATACAAGCAACAACTAAACAAAGCCTGTTGTTAAAAAAATCATTACGCTTACATATTTAGTTTATTAAGTTTGTATACAAACAATAGAAAAAAAGAAATTAGATTATGCACACACACAACATAATCGTGATGGAAGTAAAGTGGAAACTTTATAATAAGTTATTTACAATTATTGTGAAGTTTCAGTTTTTGTTTTGTTTTGCATTTGTCCATTTTTCACAAATAATGTCAGCAGCAATACAAATCAGTAAAACTGCTATAACATAACGCAAACGTATTACGTGTATCTTACTCTGTAATATTACATAAATAAATGCAATTACAATTTACGACCGGGATGCATAATTATTAATCAGGAAATAAAAAAGAGACACAATGCAGAAGCCCGACATAGTCAGCTCATAGTATATACATTGAAAGTATCCGAGTAATGTTTGATAAACAATGATAGGATAGAAGTGTTAACCGACTTCAAGTAATCACCTGGTAATTACCCAGCTCAACTCTCCCTTCACTTAAAGGGCAATGAAACCCAAGCAAAATGTTGCTCTCATAGTCTTGAAGAGAGTAAGAAGAATAATCTCTAAAAGTTAGAGCATAATCGGGTAAGAAACAAGAAAACTACGACTCTTTGAAGATGTCCATTTATTCCTATGGGGAGCTCAAATTGGCAACGCACTCTGATAAGTGTGTGGACAACTCCCCATATGTTTTGTACACAAATGTTCCCATTTTTACAGTTTTCTTCATAGTCACATTTTTCCATTCTCCCAACTCATGATATGTTATGTATAAAAGCATTCTACAAAACATATGTTGAACTCGAACGAAGGGTAAATATACATTTTGAGAAAATTGAACAAAACTGAAATTTTGTGTACAAAATGTATGGGGAGTTGTCCACAACTTTGCCAGAGTGCGTTGCCAATTTGAGTCACTCAAAGAAATACATGGCTATTTTCAAAGAGCCATAGTTTTCTTATTTCTTGACCGATTGTGCTCAAATTTTCAGAGACTATTCATTATATTTAGTGTCTTATAATGCATACAACAATTTGTCTGGATTTCATTGTCTTGTAAAGGTACACTTGTGTATTGGTTCTTCCCGAAAAATAATAATTGTAAGGGTTTTAGTTGGTTTCAATTCCATTTGTCATGTGAAATGAGAATCATTCCCTTTCGAATACTTTCATAGTTGTACAATTTGATTTAAAAATATGTTATCTCTATATCGTCTAGCCATGTGATATCTTGACTTTTAAGAAAAATATATACAAAATGTATACACTTCTTTCAACAAAATTCAAAAGAGTTTTAAATAGTTGTTCAAAGATATCTCTATTTAATAATTATTTTAACAAAACATTACATGCACTATTTTGTATGTAAAATGGTTAAAACCAATGAATATTTAGAGAGCATCCTTTTGAGTTTTAACGGCTCTTTTTTTAATGATAACAGTTTTTTACTTAGTCGTTTGTAATTGTGTATGCCTTTCAAGCATGGTGGAGATATAACTTAGTTTGTAATGTAATGGTGCATGTTTTGGTTACTAAAATTCAATTTGACCAAAACTCAACTATCTCTTTAATCACTTTTCAAACTATATTTTGGTCATGTATAGGTTTTCCCGCTCAATTTCGCGATTGTGTCAATCGAATTGATAATAGGAGCAAACGAATTCGCGCGATTTGCGATCGCCGTACCAAAGCAGCATTCGAATTCGTAAATAGTCGTTCAAAATCACGTAGGAGCAAGTGAATTTGCACAAAGTGCATACCTTTTCATCAATGGTCATTCGAATTCGCGAAAGGCCGTTGACAGTTGGCTGCACATTCGCGAATTCGAATGCCCATAAATGAACTTCTGTGTCTATTCACGAAAGCGTGTGCGTATGCATGAATTCGCATGCACTTATTCGGAATTTGGAAGACCGATACCAACGATTACGCGGCAACGCGCGAATTCGAATGACCCTAAATGAATTCGATTGAAAAAAGTGCAAAATTGAGCGGGAAAACCTATTTTATTATCGATGTTCGAGATCTATCCACTCGAGAAAATAATTTATTTTATAATTCATGATGTTTACAATGTAGCAAAGTTCAATTTTAAGTAATGTATACTTGTGTTTACAAAATATGTACAACGACATTCGTGTTTGTATGTTTAACGTTAAATTTCAACTTATAATGTAATGGTGCATGTTTTGGTTACTACAATTCAGTTTGACCAAAACTCAACTATCTCTTTAATCACTTTACAAACTATATATTGGACATGTATTATTATCTATGTTCGAGACCTATCCACTCGAGAACAGAATTTTTTTTATACTTTATGATGTTTTCAAAGTAGCAAAGTTCAATTTTAAATAATGGACTTGTATTTACAAAATATTTACAGCGACATTCGTTTTTGTATGTTTTAACGTTAAATTCTAACTTCGCAAGCACGGAGAATATCAATTATTCCTTTAACTGAAAATATGTACAATGAAATCTTAAGTGATTTCTTCTTATTTATTTTTGTATTACATAGCTTGCAATACAGCATTTCTGTCCGTCTGTCCTAAGTATCAAATTACACAATTCCAAGTTAAAAATAATGTAAAAGCTCTCTATCGCGGGAGGGTGACACCCCTCCTACACCAACGACCCCTCCCCACACACCTACGCACAAACACAGCCACACTCTTGAGGAGCCATTGACGCAAGAAAGAGGCAGACAAAATATGTGATTTGCAATCTAACCCTTTTACAAGCCACTATTGACATAATATATTTTATGATATGAACATTCATCATTTGATTTAACAATGAATTGACCCATGCACACTTATGTATATACATACATAATGTTATGGTCGCTGTCATGGTTGCCATGCACAAATAATTTGGGCGCGAATGTAGACTCCACACAGACCGCTCATCGTTTGTTCTGCTCATGTTTGTCCAGTGGCGGATCTACGGGGGGTTTAGGGGGTTTAACCCCCCCCCCCCCCCCCCTTGGGCTGCCAAGTGAAAATGTGATGTGGAAAACATCACTTACGGGGGTTCAAAATAGCAAAAAAAAATCGCTCCGCATCGTCATTGGGTCAAACCCCCCTCCCCCCCCCCCCTTAGCAAAAAGCTAGATCCGCCCCTGTTGTCCACAGTACAGTACATATGCGAATCCCCCAGACCCCCCTTACAAAATGCAATTCACCAACACCCTCTCCCTCAGAACAATCTTCACTTACACCGCCCCCCCCCCCCCCCCCGCCTTCACTTTTGCGACACTATTCGGAACTGTCAAATGTGCTAGGAATATGAGGCGATCAGAATCCTGAAGCAAGATGAGTTTGGAAGCACTATATCCGGAAAACTTGCTTTTTAGGGAGATTATACCACATTTAACCACCGTAAAACCTTCCATCATCAGCAGTGACAAATATAACTGTACTCTAGCCATTATTACATTGTTATTATATCATAATTCTTAATGAGAAGACCCATTGTGTGCAACGAATATCCAACGTAATATTCAGTGCAAATACGCAAATCGGCACAAATGGGTTTTTGTATTTTCGTATACTATCAGACATAATTAGAGAACGGCTGAAAGGAAATATGTTATACAAGGAGCATCTAAAAACACAACTCTTTCCCTCTGATATGGTATTGAATAACCTAAACAATTATCATATTATCATGTTTTAATATTTTCCTTAATACTGTATCATTCTTTTTTGAGAGTATATAGCGGGCGTTCCCCGTTAATTCAAGTTTACGTACGTGGCTGCCTAATGTATGGTTTCCATTTCATACCGAACGTACGTTAACGACATGCATAGATATATGCCAAATAGAGGTTGAAAATAATTTACTCTGATGTAGCTTTACTGAGATGGGAAAAGGAGAATAAATCAATAAGACAGGTAAATTAATATATAGGATACTAAACAAGCCAGATACTTGAAACCTGGTATGGTTGATCAATTGATATGTGAAAATGCTGACATTAAACAAAATCCCTTGGCGTGCAGTGCATTTCTAAGTAATGGAAACCATAATATAAACTCTAGATAATAATGTGGAAATTACATTCTTTAAATAGTTGTCACTTGTTTTAATCTAGACTTCGATTTAATCGCAATGTAACAATGAGGTGCTTATCAGGAATCATGTTACAATTCTTATTAAATAAATTATATACGGTAGTTATCATTCGAAATAAGATTAATTTTCCCCCTACTTACCTTCCGCATTGATCGATGCGAGGATTGTAAGCAGGATAAACCAAATCTTCAAATCAGCCATTCTGAATGAATTTATAACTAATCAAACGGTCATATATCAAATTGAATAGAAGATATTGTGATCTAATATTGAAGCACAACTGAAGAGGGTGAAACGTCGATGACAATATCAAACATATAGAACCATACCAAACAGCCAACAAACATGGCACCTCGATGTATGATACAAACAATCATAAAAACGACTCGCAAAGGGTGCGTGCTCCGATGTCCTTGATGTTGTATTGGTTTTGTTTGAAGTGGGGTAAAGATGCACCACTATATTGACACATTGTAGCGACCTCTGTCTACCCCATCAGCAACACGTTTGGGGATAAAATGGTATTATAGAAATATTACAGCTAAAATGGGGTATTGGATTAGGATTAAAGGATTTTCTTAACAAATCTAAGCTATGGTCAGCAAAAAGGGTACCTGGAATGGGTTTCATGCATACAAACATTCCATATTACTCATGGAATGTTGATCAGTCACGTTATGGCCGCGTTGCAGAATGAGATACAATCGATTGTAAGTTACATTTAATTAAATAAAAAATATAAAATGCTTACACTTTTTCACAAATTTACAAACGAGTTTTTGTTTAAAGGAGAAGTTTCCCCCACCTACAATTTAATTCTCATTATGTTCTCTACACATTAAAACATAATTACATGCAAATATGTCCAACGTTTGCCCTCTAAGCAAAGGAGGGTCATCATTCAAAGTCAATCGCTGTATGGGCTAACCCCATTCATAGCGTACAGCATGGAGGCTGCCATTATATGTTTTAAAACCCGGATTTGTAATTGTTTGCGCTAAAATGTTATGGTGCCGTCACACTGAGCTACGCTTCTACTACGCTCTCGGACAATAGCTGATCACAACCACCGGAATAGATCTGCAAAATGTCTTTTGTTCAATGGGGAATGAATAGGCATGCCTGAAAAGATAACCTCCCATGCATGAACAGATAATACCCCCTGAACAAAGGTTCAGGTTCGCGAAACCTCTACGCTTCTACTATTACTACGCTCGTTTCGGACGTGTTCAAAACGAGCACAGTAGAAGCGTAGAGGTTTCACGATGTACCATTATAATGTAATATTAAAGAAATTGAATATATATTTTTATCATGTGCAATTTGAAGCCCAATTTTGTAATTGATTGAAAACGTATAGTAGACGAATAAACCTTTGCTCTTAGTATTAGGTACTTGAAAATGTATTATGTTTCTGTTGTTATTATATGCAATGTATAGCTCATATATAAACAACACAATAAACGAGGGGACGTCAAAATGCCAGGCGAACAGATCATAATGTGTAAAGTATATATTTATTTCGGGTTAGCATTGATTTCAAGCACAGCAGATTGCTTAGATTATGCTTTATTATTATCATTGGTGTTATTTGTATTTTTATTATCATTATTATTAGTAGTAGTAGTAATATTAATATTATTATAATTATTATTATTATTTGTTTTGTATTATGTCACACTATTTAGAGTCAGGCAAATAATGTCAAATATAAATTATCATTAGTATATACTATACAAACAATTATTATTATGTGCTCATTAATAAATTGCCGACCTAGCATTTTTAGTAGTATCATCTTTATTATTAGGTATTGATAAAGAAGTACATATGAAAACATACCTAAACATTTATTCGAGGGATTCCGAACTTCGTTTAGAGAAGAATATTGATTTATATCAAATAAAACGACGAATACATGCTAACAGACACAAAAGCAGACACACATAACGATTCCAATAAAAGCAAAACTTACAGGCGGATGAAGCATGTTGACATACTTTATTTATGTACGTTGCAAAATAGTACACAACGGCAGATCATACTATCATACGAGACATATGCCCTCTGACAATAAAATACAGTCACAAATAAAGTACATTACATATTAAGTACACATTTAAGTAGTGAGCCTTTACATAAACATACAAGCAACAACTAAACACTGCCTGTTGTTAAAAAAATCATTACGCTTACATATTTAGTTTATTAAGTTTGTATAAAAACAATAGAAAAAACGAAATTAGATTATGCACACACAACATAATCGTGATGGAAGTAAAGTGGAAACTTTATAATAAGTTATTTACAATTATTGTGAAGTTTCAGTTTTTGTTTTGTTTTGCATTTGTCCATTTTTCACAAATAATGTCAGCAGCAATACAAATCAGTAAAACTGCTATAACATAACGCAAACGTATTACGTGTATCTTACTCTGTAATATTACATAAATAAATGCAATTACAATTTACGACCGGGATGCATAATTATTAATCAGGAAATAAAAAAGAGACACAATGCAGAAGCCCGACATAGTCAGCTCATAGTATATACATTGAAAGTATCCGAGTAATGTTTGATAAACAATGATAGGATAGAAGTGTTAACCGACTTCAAGTAATCACCTGGTAATTACCCAGCTCAACTCTCCCTTCACTTAAAGGGCAATGAAACCCAAGCAAAATGTTGCTCTCATAGTCTTGAAGAGAGTTAGAAGAATAATCTCTGAAAGTTAGAGCATAATCGGGTAAGAAACAAGAAAACTACGGCTCTTTGAAGATGTCCATTTATTCCTATGGGGAGCTCAAATTGGCAACGCACTCTGATAAGTGTGTGGACGACTCCCCATATGTTTTGTACACAAATGTTCCCATTTTTACAGTTTTCTTCATAGTCACATTTTTCCATTCTCTCAACTCATGATATGTTATGTATAAAAGCATTCTACAAAACATATGTTGAACTCGAACGAAGGGTAAACATAAATTTTGAGAAAATTGAACAAAACTGAAATTTTGTGTACAAAATGTATGGGGAGTTGTCCACAACTTTGCCAGAGTGCGTTGCCAATTTGAGTCACTCAAAAAAATACATGGCTCTTTTCAAAGAGCCATAGTTTTCTTATTTCTTGACCGATTGTGCTCAAATTTTCAGAGACTATTCATTATATTTAGTGTCTTATAATGCATACAACAATTTGTCTGGATTCCATTGTCCTTTAAAGGCACACTTGTGTATTGGTTCTTCCCGAAAAATAATAATTGTAAGGGTTTTAGTTGGTTTAAATTCCATTTGTCATGTGAAATGAGAATCATTCCCTTTCGAATACTTTCATAGTTGTACAATTTGATTTAAAAATATTTTATCTCTATATCGTCTAGCCATGTGATATCTTGACTTTTAAGAAAAATATATACAAAATGTATACACTTCTTTCAAAAGAGTTTTAAATAGTTGTTCAAAGATATCTCTATTTAATAATTATTTTAACAAAACATTACATGAACTATTTTGTATGTAAAATGGTTAAAACCAATGAATATTTAGAGAGCATCCTTTTGAGTTTTAACGGCTCTTTTTTTAATGATAACAGTTTTTTACTTAGTCGTTTGTTATTGTGTATGCCTTTCAAGCATGGTGGAGATATAACTTAGTTTGTAATGTAATGGTGCATGTTTTGGTTACTAAAATTCAATTTGACCAAAACTCAACTATCTCTTTAATCACTTTTCAAACTATATTTTGGTCATGTATAGGTTTTCCCGCTCAATTTCGCGATTGTGTCAATCGAATTGATAATAGGAGCAAACGAATTCGCGCGATTTGCGATCGCCGTACCAAAGCAGCATTCGAATTCGTAAATAGTCGTTCAAAATCACGTAGGAGCAATTGAATTTGCACAAAGTGCATACCTTTTCATCAATGGTCATTCGAATTCGCGAAAGGCCGTTGACAGTTGGCTGCACATTCGTGAATTCGAATGCCCATAAATGAACTTCTGCGTCTATTCACGAAAGCGTGTGCGTATGCATGAATTCGCATGCACTTATTCGGAATTTGGAAGACCGATACCAACGATTACGCGGCAACGCGCGAATTCGAATGACCCTAAATGAATTCGATTGAAAAAAGTGAAAAATTGAGCGGGAAAACCTATATTATTATCGATGTTCGAGATCTATCCACTCGAGAAAATAATTTATTTTAGAATTCATGATGTTTACAATGTAGCAAAGTTCAATTTTAAGTAATGTATACTTGTGTTTACAAAATATGTACAACGACATTCGTGTTTGTATGTTTTAACGTTAAATTTCAACTTGTAATGTAATGGTGCATGTTTTGGTTACTACAATTCAGTTTGATTAAAACTCAACTATCTCTTTAATCACTTTACAAACTATATATTGGACATGTATTATTATCTATGTTCGAGACCTATCCACTCGAGAACAGAATTTATTTTATACTTTATGATGTTTTCAAAGTAGCAAAGTTCAATTTTAAATAATGGACTTGTATTTACAAAATATTTACAGCGACATTCGTTTTTGTATGTTTTAACGTTAAATTCTAACTTCGCAAGCACGGAGAATATCAATTATTCCTTTAACTGAAAATATGTACAATGAAATCTTAAGTGATTTCTTCTTATTTATTTTGTTATTACATAGCTTGCAATACAGCATTTCTGTCCGTCTGTCCTAAGTATCAAATTACACAATTCCAAGTTAAAAATAATGTAAAAGCTCTTGACTTGAGTTTTGACATAAACATGTTTTGAAAAATTAAAGCAATTTAGACTCATGAAATAAATCAAGGAACTCCAATCACACAATGTCATATTCCTACCAATCAGAAAGTAATTATTTATACATGTATTTATAAATGCAGCACTAAATGTGCAACTCCTTTTGTTTAAATTCAAAAATGTACATGCATGCATGTACTAACAAGTATGTTTAAAGGGACTGTCCCCTTTTTGCAAGCCAAATTTCAAAAGTTGCGAAGTTATTGTCTTATATCAAAGAAGCTTTAAAAATAGGAGTTATAGACCTCGACATAATAAAACGACAGAACGCGTTTAATTGTGCATTATACGAGTATTCAGCCGTGCATAATTTCGCTCACGATAGTGCCGGCGCATTCCGGGGATACCACGTGTGTGACCCCTACGTGAACCGCGCACAGCGTAACGGCGTAAATGGCGTAAACGGCGTAAGCGAATACTGATCAAAATAACTAAGACTCGCTAAAACTCACTACATGTTATTGTATATTCTTTATTTTCGAGACCTTTTCCGTGTCATAACTTTACAAATGTTAGCCTCACAATACCTTTACAAGAATAAGTACAATATGTTTTGTAATATCATGCTAAATCAGTTAAACTCATTTATTGACCGATATATATGGAAGGACACATTCGTTTTTCATTCGTAGAATCCAAATTACAGGGTTGTTCGATCTCAATTTTTGTGTGTGTGTGTTACATTCATTCTCATCCGTCTACTGGAAACTGTTCAGACGATTTGTAAAAGGCGGACAGTCCCTTTAAATGTTTATTTGAAACTATAATGGTAATCTTTAATGCCTCATCCGAAACAATAATCAATTTAAGTGAAGACAAATTATAGTTTTTGGTTTTTGTGTAAACGAGAATGGTATATACAAAATCAAGACACTCTATATCGTGATACTACCTTGACCTATCTAGCTGTTCGTATTATCGCCATTAATGAACTAATCATGTAATACTAAATTAGTTAATTTTATGTTCTATATTTCGAAAGGAAACGCCGATGCACAACACAATACTTGTTTTCAAATTATGCAATAAACTGTTACAATCAAATCAAAACTGTACTATCCCTTAATGGACAAGTATTAATAACCGAACATTTTCCAGTACCATGCTACTTGTGGCTCTTCCGCTGCTTCGGGTGTCTCCCTCTTCTTCCTATCCACGTGATTGATATTCAGATCACACTGCTTCAGCGCAGCCCACAGGAACTTCAAGAACTCGAGAGACCTCTTCTTGTTTTCTTCGTGATGTTTCGAAGTGTAGTTCTCAAACATCCAGATGTTGGCTTCAGGGACATTGTACTTTGTTAGCTTTTCTTGCAAATCTTCTAATGATGGTTTAGTTTTATCTCCATGGGTGAACACAAACAACGGATAGCGACCTGTGTGATAAGAATGTAGAAAAAATCTTAAACATATAAGACCTGGTACATTGTAAATTAAATGCCTTGTTGGTATACCCAAATTTAGAAATGTCTTATTCTTTTTAAAATTGAATTATGTTTTTCCTCAAGTCAAATTTTCATCAATAGGAATTCCAAGGAAAGAGGCCAGGTTTTT
The DNA here is from genome assembly GCA_037951105.1 of Echinarachnius parma. Classification (NCBI taxonomy): domain Eukaryota; kingdom Metazoa; phylum Echinodermata; class Echinoidea; order Clypeasteroida; family Echinarachniidae; genus Echinarachnius; species Echinarachnius parma. Next base: position 15,264 of record JBAMJV010014241.1, read on the forward strand.
ACACTATTTCAATTAGTCTGCAACTGGCCCGATTGTTACAACATTCCTGGGTTTGTATTGGCAAAGCATATACTTTCTTTTATTTACATTGTAGGTTTGGACGTGTTTCTATTGCACTCAGGATTTTTCTAAGAAATCAATGATATAATTTATATTTGTCAAACTTACCGTAATGATTGAACATCGTTTCAAAGAATGCGTTCACTAACTTCACGGCTTCACCCCAGTTCATTTCTCTGTAATGAAATAATCAAAATAATCGAATATAACAAATTCAAACTGTCATTTGTTTGTAACAAACGTATCAAAGTTGGTATAAAACTGTAGTATATTTTATCGTTTTTTATTCTTGTTGCCCGATATAGCTACCGAGTAAGGTGGAGGCTGGGGAGCTACAGCGAAAGGCACCTCACATTCGTGCAAAAGCATGTCATTCGGGCAAATTCATATCGTATTCGGGCAAACTTATATCATATTAAGAGCATTTAATATGACAAAAGCATGTCATATTCGGGCAAAATCATATCGTATTCAGGCAAACTTATATCATATTAAGAGCATTTAATATGACAAAAGCATTTCATATTCGGGCAAAAGCATTTCATATTCGGCCAAAAGCTAGACATATTCGGTAAAAAGGTAATTAAAGGTGCACCTGTAAAGTGTCAGATATTGCTGAAAATGACATTTGAGACTTCAATCCTATACCAAAATCATTGTAAGATATGTCCGAATGATGTGTGAAAGTTTCATTGAAAAGGAACACTGCTTTCCTGGTTTAAAAAAAATATGCGTCAGCCTTTACAACGAATAACTGTATGATGTGTATGAGGTTTAGAGCGTTCATTAACGCTCTTGAGCTGATCGATTATCAATGATAGATATCGTCATACTGAAGGGGCATTTGACAAAAATCTACCCCTATTTCATTCTTCTCTTACCATAAGCCAAACAACACGATAGAAGAGAAATGTGGAAGCTCAAATTAATTTGTTTGGAAACACTTTACAGGCATCCCTTTAAAAGTATATGTATTTTTGGTCGGTGAAATCGTGACAACATTTTGTTTTGCTCGTTTGGTTAAAATGGTGAAGATGGTATTAAGCCCCCCCCCCCCCCCCCCCCCCCCTGGAAAAAGGTGCTCCTACGCCCATTGGGAAAAAAACTTGATATCAACCGTAAAAATGTGCTATGGATGTAGATAATTTGTTGAACTTACTTGTACTCATAAACGAATACGACACAATGTATTTCATCGTCCGGGTTGTGAGGAACCTCCTTTGTAGGGTCCACCCCTCGTCTGCCCCCTGCAATGAGTATCGTTGATATTATTCAATACATAGTTATTCAACAGTCAAAATCTCGTTGATAGTCATTTGTTACATTTAAGTTTATTTATTGTATTATCATTGAAGGAGATGATATTAGCTCAAATAAAAAAGGAATGAGGGACTTGTTTGTTATTCTATGTTAGTATAATAATCAGTATTTCGAGAAAAAAATATAAATAGGGTACACAAAACTCATTTAATTTGTAGAACGTAGAGGTTTAGCACTAGTTAATGAGTATGTTACTATTAATGTTCCTGGGTGTGTAATTGTAGCTTTCACCAAAGTAATTTACAATAATTGTATTAAACATCAATAATACATGAGTTGGTACATCCTTTCGCCATCACATTTGACTTATGCAAGATGCATGTGATGATTTGCACACTTTATAGGGGCATTTCTTTTATATAAGGGGATAGTACAGTTTTGGTAAAACAGAATTTGAGTAATTCAAATTTGCAAATAATCATTAAAAACTGACAGTTATACATGTAGTTCAATGATGCTTGAATGGTAGTAAAACATATATGCGGTTAGGTTACAGCAGTGGCGTAATAATAATAATAATAATAATGTATATTTATATAGCGCATAATAGACAAAATGTCTCTCTATGGGCTTTACATAGTAAATTAAATAAACAAATCCTACACATACAAAATAAAGTACACACAAAATTATACAATTAAGGAAAAAATTAATTAAATTACAGTGCAGCCTATTTCAAAAAATTATAAGTCTTTAAGTACTTCATAAAACAATCTGTATTTGTAATGTCTCTCAATGTTTGGGGAAGCTCATTCCATAACCGATTGAGGTGCTACTGTTGCAAATGCACGATCTGTTTTGAGAAGTGGGGGGATGATGCGAGGGAGCGGAGCGACAGGCCTGAGGGCGCAAAGCGCCCGAGAGGGTGTGAGATGGTGGTATCCCCCTCCCACGGTACTCGGTAGGGAACCTTTGAACATTTTCGCTCGAAATTACAGTATGCAATCTTGTGCATACCTCAGACGAAAAAATATTATATTATATCCTTCATTAATGAAATCCTGTTCAGTGATTGGTCTACATAGCATCATGCGACCAAACATAGCATTGCTATAATGTTGATGATGATGAAAACAAACTGCCCATGGAGAAAAATGTGCTATACCGTGACGTCATTCGTGGTATAGTGCACTACACCATGAATGACGTCACGGTATATCACATTTTCTCCATGGGCATAGAGATGCGTGATATAAAAGCTTTTCTGCGAGCGGAGGTCTTGTTTTAGCTTGCGAAAAATGCTCGACGAGATTTCCCAAAAAGTAATTTTAAAAGAAATACAGAATATTTTAACCCGTGAATATCAATAAGTTCCAAAGAACATCCTAGAGATCCATTTCATGTATAACATGGTGGTATTCTAATTTAAGAATTCCGAAAATGGTGCACATTTTGCATCGTTGTCCTTCCGTGGTTGTGACAGTAATTTGAAATTCAACAATTAACTTGCAGCGCTAGCGGTGCATGTGTAATGTACGAATAATTTAACTATTTCCCCTATTCAATTACACGTGTGTGTGTAACAACCACGGTTCGTATCGCTCCTCATAGACTTGTAGACGTGTAAACGGCGGATCGTCTGCGCTGCAATATTTTTGTAAACAAACTACCAAAATGGCAGCCTCAGTTCGGTTCACATTGATTGATTAATGACGAAGATTTAGAGTAGTTTATCGGTTCTACAGATAGTGAAAACACAACAAAAATACGGACTGTCAAGATTCAAGGAGTACTTCTCTCTGACTACAGACATTGGTGAATTAGACAAGTTTGTCGCGTCGCGTACTTTTACGCCTGTGCATGCATTCAGTGTACTAGCCTGTGCATCGAAGGAATTCTGTGACTTCGGTCTGAATCATCGACTTAAAGGGAGTGCCGCAGCAGCCCCTCTTTACCAAAAATGCCAAAATGCTTCAAATTTAGTACAGATCTGTATAATACTTGTATTATGCTGCGTATGAAATTTCATAGCCGTAGGTGCCATCATTCATAGCGATCACTGATGTTGTGCAGATCTCTCTCGTTGGTGGCGCTATCTATTATGGGTGGTGGGATTTATGCGACCACTGACCTGCATCACATTCATACCACATACACTATCCAACAACGAACGTAGAGGGAGCTAGACAGATTATTGTGAGGTGAGGTTATTAAACCGCCGTCCAACATTTTATTAATCTATAGGTAATAAAACAAATCATATCATTCATAACTCCACCAAAATACATTGTCAAGTCCTAATCTTTTCAGAATAAATTTTAAAAATCATGATCTATAATATTTGAGGTTAATATGGCAACTTCTATTGTTTGGCTTGCAAAAGAGGGGCACTCCCTTTAAAAGATAGTTGATTGTTGGTATAGGGGGGCACTTCACAAAATATTTGTTTGTGAGATATGAAAAACTGACTGTCAAATTTGAAAGAACATACAATTTTAATAACATAATAAACTTTATTTGAACAAAATTGGTTCAGAAACGGCTGAAATATCTATAAACATATTTTTATTCAAAAATTCTTCGCCAAGGGATATTTTGACTTTTTAGAAACAAAATTTAAAAATGCTTAAAGACTACTTTGAAAAAAAATCTGAATAGGTTTTTAAAAAGTTGTTGATGATACATCTATTGAATCATTATATTAACAGAACATTAAAATAATGCACAATTTTGCATGAAAAATGGCTAAAACCAATTATTTTTCTAGAAAGCGCCCTCTTGAATTGTAACGGCTCTTTTTGAATGATAACAGGGTTTTACTTAGTCGTTTGTAATTATGTATACTTTTCGAGTATGGTGAGGTTATAACTATTATTTTGTACCGTAATGGTGAAGGTTTTGGTTACTAAAGTTAAGTTTGACCAATACTCAACTATCCCTTTAAAGGGATAGTTGAGTTTTGGTAGAGAGGGCGCTACACATAATAATTTTGTTGTGAGATAATGAAAAACTGAGTGTAAAATTTGAAAGAGCATAATATTTTAATGACAGAATAAACTTTATTTGATCTAAATCGGTTCAGAAACGGCTGAAATATCCATAAACGTAACTATTTGTAATAAATGTGGGGCCCCACAAGTATTAGATAATTTTGAACAACCTTTTCAACAATTTTCAAAAGAAGTTTTGTAATATTTGTTTATTATATCCTACATGAACAAAATCCTGTTCAGTGATTGGTCTACATAGCGTCATGTGACCAAACATAGTAATGCCCATGGAGAAAAAAATTAATCAAACAATTAACGAAGGACGTAAAAATGAGCAAGGCGTACAAATCAGAATGTGTACCAGAAGTCTGAAATATAGATTTATTTCGGATTAGCTTTCATTTCAAGTACATATGATTGCCTGGATTAAATGCTTTGATATTATTATTATTGTTAGTTGTATTATTATCTCTGTTATTATGACTTTTGTGATTAGTATTATTATAAGAGTAAAATGTTGCTTAATATTTACCCGAACAGGTCTGGACTGGTCCCAAAAATACTCGGGTGGGGGTCTAAGGAAAATGCACTAGAAAAATTATCAATCAGTCCTGAATCGGTTTAAAAAAAACATAAATAGACAGTAAATGGAACTCAAATAATGACTCATTTAAAGGCAAACTAACACGCGGATGCAGCACAGCAGGCTGACAGACTTTATTAAAGTTGCCAAAAAATACAAAATTGCAGATCAAATTATCATATGAGACGCTAACCTGTGACAGATTCACAATAAAACACAATCACAAATAATGTCAAGTGACATCTTAAAGTGACGCCTGTAAAGTGTCTAACTCCACGAAAAATACTTGGAGCTTCCTCGTTTCTCTTCAGTCGTGTTGTTTAGCTTATGGTAATAGAAGAATAAAATAGGGTTATATTTTTTTTAAATGTCCCTTTAGTATGAAGATATTTATCATTTAAAATCATTATTTCAAAAGCGTTAGCTAACGCTTTTGATAAAAAGTACAATTGCCGTAGCTGAACACGTCCGGCCAGCGCGCGTGGGAAACCTTCCCGACCAGACATGTTGAGCCAAGCGCGCGCAAATTCCATGTAATGAATTCCGTACCGTCTGTATACACGGGTGCGGATATCGATCAAACGGATGATTATTACTGATACAAATCTACTGCAGGCCATCAGTATTCGGTGATAAAATATGAACTCAATATTCGTTTGTTTTTTTTTTCACTAGGTAAACAGTGTTCGTTTTCTTTCAAACTTTCACAAATCTTTCAATTGTATTTTACAATGATATTGATGAAGGACTGAAGTCTCAAATGTCATTTTGTGCAATATCTGACACTTTACAGGTATCACTTTAAGGACACATTTTTGTACTGAACATTAACATATATATAGCAATGACTAAACACCGCCTGTTTTCAAAAAATAGATTTTGAGCTCATTATTTTGTGTATAAAGTTTTGTTTACAAATGTTTTACAATAGCCACACAAGAGAAACTCAGTGTAACACTGTTCAATACTACAATCATATCAACAAATGTGAAATTAGATTATGCACACAAGTAAAATGGAAATATTACAAGAAATTATTTACAATAAATGAGAAGTTCATGTTTCAATTCTATTTGTTCTGCATTTGTCTGTTTACACTTAAAATATCAGCGGCAATACAAATTTAAAAAACTTCAGTTATGGTATAACAAAAACATAAGTAATATATACACGCTGACTGACTGACTTGTTTACATCGCAAAATTGTACATAGCGGCATATCATATCATGATACAAGACACTTCTCTGTGACAGATTCACAATACAGTCCCAAATAAAGTACAATTACATATCAAGTACACATTTTTTAATTGAACCCTTACATACATATACGAGCAAACTAAACAACGCCTGTTATAAAAATATGATTACGAGTGCATATATTTGGTGTATTAAGTATACAAACACAATAGCCACACAGGAAATACTCAATAACACAATACTACAATCGTATTAAGAATAGTGAAATTAGACTATACGTACACAAAACATATGATGAAGTTACATGGAAACATTACAAAAATCTATTTAGAGAAGTTTCGTTTTTTGCTGCATTTGCATTTGTCCGTTCACACTAATAATATCAACAACAATACCAATCTATAAAATTCAGCTAAAATAAGGGTGAGTATGTTGCATAAATAACTACAGGTACAATGTACGATCAGCATGCATAATCATTGATCCTGAAATAAACGAAAGAGACACAATGTACAAACCCAATATCGTCAGCAAGAGAGCTTACATTGAAAACATCTGAGTAAAATGTATCCATGTTCTCAATAAGATTCATCTTATTGAGATATTGGTAGTTTAAACAAAAATGTTATTTTCACACAATCACAACTTCTGACAAAGGTCATCGAAGATGACCGACACGTTATTATATTAGTCAAAATGTAAGCTAATTGTGTGAAAATAAAAAAAGTAGCTGTTTTATACACTTCCGATATAGAAGTTATACAGTTCAAGTAAAAACCCACCTCGACCCTCAACACAGTCACTTCACTCACTTGCTTCGCCCATTCATCAGCTTGGACAGTTTAAACTGGGTAATTTTACACATATTTAAATATAACATTGGTTATCGATGTTTAAGACATATTCAATCTTTTGAATTTACACTTCATGTTGTTACCAATATAGCAGTTCAAACTTTAGTAATGCACTTGTATTTACAAAATATATACAGCGACATTCGTTTTGGTATGTTTTAACGTTAAATTTCAACTTCGCAAGCACGGTGAATATCGGATATTCCCTTGTATTGACACAAAATATTTACAATGCAATTCAAGTGACTGCATGTGATTTGACATTATATACACATGATTATCAAGGAACTCCAGTCACACAGTGTCATTTCTACCAACATGAAAGCAATTATTTATACATATATTTATAAATGCATCACTATGTTATGTACAACTACTTTTGTTTGAATTCAGCAATGCAGGTACATGCGCCAATTTAGAATTGGGATCTTTGTGAAACACACCCACGAGGTGATTCAAAAAGATCCCAAGTCGAACTTAACACTAAGTTGGGCTTTAAAATGATGGAAAACCACTACTTTCTTTGTAAAATTGTTAATCAAGTTCTTTAAACAGGCCTGCAATTGTGATTATCAATCAATCAAATAGATTTCCAGTTAATGATGTGAAAATGTTATGGAAAGTGTCAAATATTCGTATGTTGAATAATTCAGGAGAACAAATGTCCATATTTTGTAAGTCTAACTTTAAGTTAGTGTTAAGTTCGATTTGGGATCTTTGTGAAACACCCCCTGTATAGTGGTGTGGTGCTTAGTCTGCATATACCCATTAATGGCTTTGCCACTATATACTATGTATTGTGACATTTCTTTCAATACCAATTTACACATTAAACATTTAAACGGATCTAGTAACGTTGTCCTAATACACACATCTAACTTAGAACTATAGTATAGTTCTCTCCTACCTTGTTGTATTCGTATTACCAATAGAAGCAATAGAAGCTTTTTTTTCGAATTTCCCTTTCGTTAAAATGATTTAATCGTTCGGATTTTTAATTATCCACTGGAAAGCTACAATTGTGTAAAAGAAAATCAGTGTCATAACACTGAAGTTAGCAAATATCACTTTGCATTTTGTTTATTACTGGGCCATATAATATCAAAGGGACTGCAGCGTCTACATGGCCTAATTTTCATAATTAGGCTCTCTATACGTATTTTTTCCTCAGAAAAAGAATTTGGCAGTCATTTCCAATGAAATCAGTCAATTTTGGGGTAATAAGTACATATCTAACATGTCTAATTGTCCTGTGAACGCCTCTTTTAAATCGCTGAAATGTGACTTCATCTAAAGAACGGACTAATGAATTAAATGCTGTAGATGACGTAAGCCAATGAATTGTCAAATCACATGTCAATCACGCTGCCGATTTTGGACCCTAAATGTGGGCGGGGCGTAAACTGACTGCTAAGTGAGATTTGGCATCAGAAAAGTAGTCTAAAATCACTACTGTGTTTATTTACATGGAGTTTTTTTCGACAGACCTATTTAAGTGCCAAAGTACGTTGTATTCTGTAGTTCCTTTAATTGAATTATTCATATATAGGTTTTCCCGCTCAATTTTGCACTTTTTTCAATCGAATTCATTTAGGGTCATTCGAATTCGCGCGTTGCCGCGTAATCGTTGGTATTGGTCTTCCAAATTCCGAATAAGTGCATGCGAATTCATGCATACGCACACGCTTTCGTGAATAGACACAGAAGTTCATTTATGGGCATTCGAATTCGCGAATGTGCAGCCAACTGTCAACGGCCTTTCGCGAATTCGAATGACCATTGATGAAAAGGTATGCACTTTGTGCAAATTCACTTGCTCCTACGTGATTTTGAACGACTATTTACGAATTCGAATGCTGCTTTGGTACGGCGATCGCAAATCGCGCGAATTCGTTTGCTCCTATTATCAATTCGATTGACACAATCGCGAAATTGAGCGGGAAAACCTATATTACCCAGTGAACATATCAAATCACAACGATACACATTTTATTAACCATTCATCACTGTTTGATCATGTCAACAAAGTGACTGGATACCTTTAAGGTACACTTTCAATTTATTTATTCATTTATTAATTTATTTATAACCTAAGAGTTTCCAGAACAGTGACAATTGTGGCCCTTCCATCACCACTTCAGGTTTCTCCCTCTTCTTCATATCCACGTGATTGATATTCAGGTCACATTGCTTCAACGCAGCCCAGAGGAACTTCAAGAACTTGAGAGACCTCTCTTTGATTTCTATGTTATCTTTGTACGTGTAGTTCTCAAACATCCAGATGTTGGCTTCAGGGACATTGTACTTCGTTAGCTTTTCTTTCAAATCATCGAACTGCGATTCGGCTTTATCTCCATGGGTGAAAACAAACAACGG